>VALG01011059.1:0-28006 GCA_009835305.1 Ipomoea purpurea
TTTTAATTTATCATCCTCATTAAGTCGGCCTTTGCTTCCTAATAGTTAAGCTAAGTAGACCCATGATGACCGTTCCCCAATAAATTTTTGACCAGAAAGTATATTAAGATCAAAATGAAGAGACTTATAACAAGATGATGTTCGATATCGTGGGTATGGGACGGGAATAATAAAGGTTACACGGGGTGATAAAAGGAGGTGAGAGAAATAGCTGTTTGGCTTATAATTGGTTTCGCTAGCGCACGCGAAATAAGGCGCAGTTTATTCGCGTTTTAGGGAAAATGTGAGGCAGCTTGGGTAAGATATACTAAACAACTTGGTGCGTGGATTGTAAAGAACTCATGGTGATTTCATCACTACAATGATTTGACTGGTTAATGTTGATTTAGAATACAAAGGATGTTGTGATTTCTTGCAAGACGAGATGTGTCCTTTACTTAAGGTTGCTGCACCCGTTGAATGGATGATGATTGAGAGTTTGCTACAGTGAATCATGTGTGTGAAAGGGTTGAAGTTTTTATATCCTGCATTCAATAAATTTTCAGGGACTCAAAAGTCATACATCAAAACCTTCCTAATATTTTCTTTCCATTGAGTGTGTGAAATCAGATTTTGCTTTGCGTAGTTGGATTTGGAATGTCAATAAATGAGACATAAATCTGCAAATATGGCTAACGAGTATAACGTTGTTGAAATTTGAATAAGAGAAGGATTGGGGAGGGTTATAGGAAAAGGAGAGTTCCGGGCTAAATGACCGAAGGACTGGCTAAGATATTACCTTGTATCCTGAGATACGGACTAAGTCCGGGCTTGTAGGAGGAGTTTTTTTATTTTTTTCTATTCCTATGAAAATCGCACCCAGGACCGGTCCAAGACAACCATATCTGCGCCTAATAGGATAAGAGTTTAATACGAAATATTGTAAGGATTTGGTGAAAGAGTATCCAAAAAGGTTAGTCAACTTACCAATAATGTTAAATCTGATTCTGAAATCTCAATAGGGGGGGTCCAATGTGTTCATGAAGTGAGACTATATATTTTTTTTAAATCTGGATTTGATGCATATAAGGGTAGAGGTAATTTTTTTTGCAGGGGTTTTGAAATCAGCCCCTAGTTGGACAATATTTTTTAGAGATACAGAAATATCCAAGATGTCTCCTACAATACAGCTTCTCATAGCTTTTTAGGTTTGGTTGTCAAGGTGTTAGGACCTTTTTTCGTATAGCCTACTACTTGCAACATTGCGAATGATTGCAGGGATATCTTAGGTGGGGTAGACACATTTCTACTGTTGGCTTTTCTCAGAATGCAGTTTTCTACTTTAACCTAGTCGGTGGTATAAGGGTTTCGATCCACTTCACTTTCCAGGAAGTCACGAGTGGCTTCAGAAATACCGTTGGCGGGTTTTATGTTCTCAAGTATGGTTGTTATGAAATGATGCCTTAAGGTTGCTATGGTTAAATAATAATATTAATTAAAAATAAATTATATAAAGACGTATGTTAAATGAATATTAAGTTTAGTATATTACGATATTTATAAAAATAAAAATTATGTGTTATTGAGCGACCAAACTTGGAAAAGATGCATATGGATACATATTTAGGTAGATTGTGGGATTAGTCCGAAGAACTTGAAGAACATGGAGGTATAGTATATAAATTAACTTATACTATTCATCGTTATTGTGAAGAAATGGTTTCGAACAATTATTAACTTTATTTGTGTTCTTTGCAGATTGAGAAGAGATTGTGAGGGAGTGAAAATGAATAAATCGAAGGCTTTTATTGTTTGCTATTGCATTTTTGTCTGAATGTTAGTTCGTAATGATTTAAAAATAGTTGAATGTTAATAGTTGAAACTATAGTTTATTACAATAAGACTATTAAGACTTTTGGATTTCAAAAATTTTTTTCTATTTATTTTAAAAATTGTACTAATTTGAGATTTTTGAGCTATAGGTTAGACCGGGGATATGGATTCCCGTCACCGCAGCATTCACCGTGGGGACGGGGGGAGGGGATACATTTTTGAATTCCCTACGGCCGGTAAAAAGGAAGGGGACGGAGTCGGATGGTACGGGGATGGGGAAACGGGGAGATAAAGAATCAAGCTACACCCGCCACCAAAGAAGGAGGGAGCCCGAACGTTGCAATCACTAAAAAGACATCGTGTGTAGGAAACAATAACTCATGATATAATAAATTGAAAATTCGCTGCAAATAGCGTAGGCAATTAGTGGGGTTGTGATACACATTCATACACACGAACATATGCTAACATATTCGTTAGGCCCGGCAATCGGTTCCCCACATATAATTATATTTTGTAAGAGTGGCTCCAGAGTAAACTTGCGGCGGCATTAGATGTCTGGCGTCAATAGCGTGCAATAATTGTTTTGGTTTGTAGGTGGCAACGTGTGGGCGTAACCATAGAGTGAAATATTTTGTAGAGCACCAAACTGCCTGCAGAGCGTGACGGGATAATTTTCACTACATAGAGCCAAAAATCAATGGATATTCGCAGTCTCAAATATCCTAAACCTGGCACCATCCGATTATTTTCTTAAACCCTCTAAGGAATCCACTCTCCTCGTAACCCTATGGCCTTCTGCAATAATCTGGGCAAGTGGGTGCAAAACCCAGACCGAACATCAACAAACCAGATGATTATGCATCAGCAATTCCAAAATCAGGGCTGTAATGATTTCTTAATCATTAAGTTGCAATTTTCCAAGATTAAGTGGCGGAAAATTTCCTATTAATTTAGGAAAATTATAATTCCGCCCCAGCTGTACGTGCTTACTACTTAATAAAATAATCACCATTCCTCCCACAACCCTACCACAGAAAGTCAAGTAAAAGCCCTTTCTTTATGGTAATCACTCATTAGAATAGATACTTCTTTTACTATTCTACTGTTTTAGGTTCCACCACTTTACTCACGATTCTTCCGGGCGGACAAGAAGCTGAGCCGAGAAATCAATCGCATGATCTCTCCACCAAGCGCTTGTCCTTGGAAGAAGAAGAAAGACCTACAGGGAGATCTTTGAGAAAATCCGTCTGGTTAATTCTTGGTAGTCCCTTTTGATGATTTTTAATTCTTTATTTTATTTCGCTTGTAATAACATTTACCATGCCGATAGGCTAACACATTCTCCTAGAGATTCTCGCTGATAAAAAGTGTTTATGAACCTATGTGCCTGAGCTCTTAGGTTTCTTTAATGGGCCATAAGTATACTCAAGTTCAATAGCAATGTTTGTGTCACAATGGACGTTGGGCATAATTAGGGCACAACGATTGCACCTAATGGCTCGAGAAGTTGGACTTGGGAAAACCCGGGGAATCAACTTACCTTTTGCGGCGCGTTTAATTCTGATTATTGCCGCATTCCCGAGAGATTGTAGTAGTTAGGAATCTATCTAGTGCATGGCTATTTGAGTGGTTGTCTTAGCTCCGGTCGCGTGATCTAGGATCACGTCCGTATTCGACAGCAACAAAGCTTTCGGCCTACTCGCCCATACCAACCATTCGCAGCCAGCCGCATCGTGATACCACGCGCCTGCACTGGCCAGTGCTGCTGATACCTGCGCAAATTTCCCCCCTGGCTCTGCAATAGAACATCTGGCACCAGGGATGGGTAGCCCACCACGACCGGTAGCGGGCTGGGCTGTCACGCCAATAGCTGTTACACGCCGCAAGAACACTAGCCTATACATTACCTTCACAGTCTTACACCGTAACAACGTCCTTACTCCATGGTCATGGCCATAACTATTGTGCCGCGTACAATACAGTCAGCCGTGACATCCCCACATAGGTCCGCGACAGACAACCACACCCGGCGATATAAAATGAAGCGAAGACAGTCCGGATAGATGGCCACATTCACGGTACCCCAAAATCTCGCGGAAAACCTCCACGGGAATAGACGTGAACAACCCGCCGGAAAGGATCGCGCGATTATAGCTAATGCTCTAGTCGCCAAGAATCCCTCGGAATCGCACCCGGAGTGGAACAATGCCGATAAAACACGGCTAATGCTGGAGTAAGCCACCGTTGGATACTCCCACCAGAAGATCCAACCATATAAATCATGTCGGGAACAATCACTCTCGGCTTGCAAATTATTGCCCATATATAATGCATGCAGAGAGGAAACTGCTATCTATAGAAGAGAGAAATACGAAAGAGTAATCATCCACTGTTATCGAACTAAAAACAAAGGGTGATATTTTAAAATTACGTAATACCCGAATTTGGATGAAAGAAAACTGTTCTTGAAATTGCAACATTCGTTTCGAATGAGGTCTTACCACAGATGAGTGGTGTGCGCGGGGTAGGGTAAAATCAACAATAAAGAGAGATCCTTAAAACGACATTTTGACCTCATCCCATAAGACAAATTTGCCCAGACAGGAGCAGACACCACAAACATAAGTTCTGTCATGCAAGAACACTGCACAACTCACAAAGCTCTAATAACAAAAAGGCAAAACAGCTTGATTCCCAGCTGTATCTGCCCACACTCTCAAAATCATCCAGAAACGGTAGCAATAGTATAACAAGCTTGTTCGACGTGTCTGGAAAAAGAACACCACTAACACGATCAAAAATGCGTGCTTGAAACGCGACTCTTCAGCCGTGCTCGCGTCTGTTAACTCGGGAACTCAAAATAAGGCATCATACTTATTCTTTGCCTTTTAATGTTGTATCGGGAAGGAAAAATGAACAATAAATTTAAGATAATATCAATATTTCCAAATGATTTTAATTATTCAAATATATAATATTATAAATAATAAATACTTATCAACAATTTAAGTGCCGTACACATATTCAACGTGAAAAACCCGTAACTAACTCACAAATCATATAGAAATTGCAAAAATATAAAAAATCTAGAAAGCTAAAAAAAAGAATACGTTACTCTATACAATCATAATCACAGAAAGTGAAAAATTAATAGAACATATTATATAAGTCTCAATTTTTTTTCCATTTGTTTTCTACCTACAGAAACCAACTATATAGTTTGAGTCTTTTGTTTTACGCTTTATCTCGCCTAAGTAATAGACTAGGATTATTTTTTTTAATAAAAAAAACAAGTATCTCGCCTAAATTTAAGGCGAGTAATTTTTTTTTTTTACTCATCAGTATCTTGCGTTACCTAAATGAGTGAAGATATTCAAAGTGAAAAAACCTGTAACTAATCCAATTAAGACCGGAATTGGAAAAAAAAAAATCAAAAACATTAGAACGGGAAAAATAGTTATGTTTTACATATCAAAATCACAGATTTTTTTCATATGATTTCTGCTACAGAAACCAACTATAGAGCTATGAATGTATATATTTTTTTGAAATCCTTATGCTCGTGGCCTAATAAGTATAGGCTAATCGAAAGTTTTTTTTTTTTTTTTTTTAATCGAATCTCACCTAAGGTATAGGCGATTCTACACAATACTTTTTCCACACGCACCACGCAACACGTTTGAACACAAATTCTAGCACGTTTGAACAGCACTATAACACATTTTTGTAGTGTTTTATTTTCGATTGTAAACATCGTTTCATCGCTAAACTATAGGCAGGATTTTAAGATAAAAACAAGAAGTGAACTCAAGAGGAAGAAGCAAGAACAATAAGGTTTTTCTTTTTTTTTTTTTTTTTTTTTTTTTTTAGGAGAAGGAGAAGGGGACGGTGAAATGGAGAGAGAATGGTGAGAGTTAGGCTTTGGCTAAGAAAATTCGCGGATCGGATTGACGCCGGACTGGGATTGTAGGGTAGATATGTACCAGGAAATAGGGATAAAGGAGTGGATTTTGGAGCACGAATCCTGACCGGTGATTGGGCGAGACGACACGGCTGCCCTCGGCTCACCGGACCAGAGATTTTTTTTTTTCTCTTTTTTTTTTTTAGAATCTTATTTCGCCTAACTACCTAAGCGAATTTGTTTTTTTTTAAAAAAAAAAAAAAATCTTTTTTTCGCCTAACTACTAGGAGAATATCACACATTTCTTATCCTCCAGATGAACTTCTTCAACACATAGCAAAAAAACAAATATACAACTTACACATGAACTTCTTTTCTGTCACTTCTGCTGATGATAAACTCACAAATTGACAACACCATAAAATTCAAATATAACACTTCTGGAATAACGTAAATCTTCATACATCGAACTTCTTCGCATTCAGGTCTTTTTAAAGACTTTTCATGATCTTCATTCATAATCATCATCAACTTACGGATATCTGAAAATAAGTGCTCTCGCTTCTCGCTAGTCTTCTTCGTTCCACGTCATCAATACTTCTACCTATACTAAATACTCCACAGTTAGAGTTGAAAAGGAAAATTTTTGGCCGTATCGATACGGGTGGTCACCTACTAGCAACCCTTGAAGCTGTGTCATTGGTTCGGCGTAAATTTGTAATTCATTATTGAACAACACCTGCATATTTCCATGCATAACTGTCACAAATTCATTATCCGATTCAGTGTTCGAAATGAAGTTTATCAACTCATCTTGTTCCACAACCTCGCTACCACCGAGTAGTAACGCCCTGCATCCAGACAGTGCCTCTATGCCAATACTCCTAGGTATACTAGATTGCGTGAGTATTGTTATCTGATGCAGTACTGTACATAAATGCTTGGTTAGGACAAACAAGGATTAATGTTAAGAATATACTTTAATGTAGTAAATTTCGGATGTTAGTTCGACCTGATGTTTATTTTTACCCTTAGCCTGTACAATCACCGTGGGAAGGTGGTTGTGGCGGTGACATTCCCAATAAGTTTGTTAATTAAGTTTGATTTTCTGCCGCTTAGTTTATCTTAATTTGATTTTAAAACTTTAATTAAGTTTAAGAAAAGTGGGGTGTTACATTCTTGTTCCAATATTGTTTGCTATGGTAGTTGCTCCTGTGGCTGTGGCTGGCATGGAGTATAGTGTATTCCCAAGTCAAATTATGGAGGTTCAAATTCCATTGTTCTTCTTGTCTTGTTAAACGCTTCCACCAATGAATCCACGGCTGCTGTGAAGGTTTCACTCCCCAAAAAAATGTCATCGAACTGAGACGCAGTGGGGCTGGAAATGGATTCAATTGCGCTTGCAGCACCTAGCATGCTTGATATCCCTGAGAAGGCCTTCTTCATCACCTCGATGGGTGCGCCCTGCTTTCTTACTTCAGACATAGCCTCACCGAACTCCATAACATTTGATGTAAAGCTTCCTGGAACACACGAGTCACCCTGCCAACACTTGAGAGTGGCTCATTTATAGCTGGAGTCAGTGTTGCAGTACCAGCAACAGTAGAAGCAGTAGCTGTGTGGTGGTAGCAGTAGCTGTAGGTGCAGGATATGGCAGTGAGGTGGTAGCAGCACTCCTAGGCTTCCTAATTCTAGGGACAACCTTCCCCTTTCCAAATCCCCCAGATTTTCTTTTAGCTTTGACCCTCTTTCTTACAAGCACGCTTGTCCAAGCAAGTATGCTAGGGTATGTCCTGTTGACCTTCATTCCTTTGAACTCTACTCAATCAAAATAGAACAACTACAAATTACAGAAGATTATGTTAAAGATTAAGAGGTAGTTTTCGAAAATGTTACATGGCATTGGACTTTTACATTCATAACCACATAACTTTATATTCAGAATGTATAATGTACTTATTCACAGAGTACTATATATCCATAATTACAAAACTACATATCCAAATTTTAAACCTATATATCCACAAATTCAAAGCTTTATATTCAGATCTTAATAAGTTGAGTATTTTCCAATTTCATGCATATATATTCATAAGTTCACAATTTATATATTCATAATCACATTTAACTTTATATTCAGAATGTATAAAGTAGTTATTCACAGAGTACTATATAATCCATAATTACAAAACTACATATCCATAATTTTAAACCTATATATCCACAAATTCAAAAAGGCTTTATATTCACGATCCTTAATAAGTTGGAGTAGGTTACCAATATCAAATGTCATTGGACCGAAAGGTTCTGCTTGTGTCTTGCTTATAAGTCTCGATAGAGTCAATCAGAGGGATCTGTAGGTGTATCCGCACCAATTGTAGTGGTTTGATCATAATCAACAATTAATCAACAACTTTAGGATTCTGTAGTTGGAGTATCCTTGTTGTGTTTCCTCGAAGCATGGAGGAAACAATGAAGGACAATAAAATCCCTTTTGAAATCGTCACCATAGTCAGCTCTTCTAACAATCATGGCTGGGCATCTGTGTTGTGATTGGTGATCCCGTTGGCACATTCCATCTTCGCCTCCATGCAGGTAGCAGCGTTTTATTATATGCAGCGTTGAATTGTCTCCTAGTTTTGTTTCCCTCATGAAATTCTATATTTCCTCGGGGGATCCCCAACGTGTACTCGACATCTTTCTTCATTCAATGTGGAGAACACCATCCTCCAATATATGAAATCACATCTGAAAACATTAAACTTGTCCAGCAGGTATTGCACCAACTGCGATTCATTGGTGCAGAGTTGGAGATGTAGAAGTCCACCAAAGCCAATATCAACCACAAACTTCTTTTTGCTGTGGGTGATAGCCTCTCGACAAGATCGAACATGAGCTTGGGACCCATCCTCGTACTGAAGTAGTCTGACCTGTTTTGCCTTCTTTGTGTTGCTCGGCTTCTCTTGCGTGAAGTTTGTTTCCATCTTGTTGAAGGCCCTGCATCAGTTGTTTGTACTGTGGTCTGTTTCGTTTTTGACGTTGTCTCCTGAGCAAGGTGTCCACTGCTTTGTTCATCATTTTTTGGATCAGAGCTCTCAGTAGCTTGTGAATTCAACACTGCTCTTGTTGTTTTTCTTCCTTTCGTTTCTATAAGAACTTTTTTAGTGTAGGTTCGCGCTCCATTTCTATAAATAAGAATGTTATACATGCAGAACTATTAAGCTATACATTCATAATTATAAAGCTACACATCCAAAATTACATAACTATATGTACACAGATCTTTCAAAAGCACCAAAAGAAAAGGCAGGAATGATATTTTTCATATATTCAGAAGTATTAAACTATACATTCACAACCAGGACTATGTGGTCTAATGGTACCCGGGTTGGACTTCCATTTGGAAGATTATGAGTTCGAGCCTCAGTGGAGGCATTATTGGTTCTCTGTGTTTCAGTAGGTTGAGAAAGTATATGAACAGATACTACAATGTGATCTACAATGTAATAGAACCAGTAGCATTCAAAAAAAAAAACAAAAAACTATATTCAAATGCACCAAAAGAGAAGGCAGAAATGATATTTCATATAGTCAGAAGTATTAAACTATACATTCACAATTATAAAACTACACATACACAATTTCATAACTATATGTCCACTTATCTTTCAAATGCATCAAAAGAGAAGGCATGAATGATATTTTCATATATTTAGAAGTATTAAACTATACATCACAATTATAAAGCTACACATCCACAATTTCATAACTATATGTCCACGGATCTTTCAAAAGCAAGAAAAAAATAGAGTACTGTTCTGTATTTGTCTGGGAATAATCATACATTGTTTGAATCCACATTTACAATGTGTGAACTATATATCCACAACTTTTGTTCTTTATATTCAAAATCCTTTAAATACGTGTTCATAATGTTCAGATTTATACTACTTGCTGATAATATTCATAAAATCAACGATAAAAATCGAAAATCACATTGCAAAGCCCTACTCAAAAATCACAAAAATGTATTCCAAATCTCCATGTTAATGGTCTATAAGTCTATAAAATGCATAATACCTGAAGAAGAAGTAGGGTTTTGTATAAAATGGCGAGAAAAGTAGGCAGCAAATCACGATCACGGTGAAGTCGGCGACAATGTGATGAAGAAAGCGACAACTTTGACTCCGAGTATACCTAGAGATCGTCGATGAAAATTGCAACAGTTGCGATGAAGCTCTGTTGTGTGTGTGTGAAGCTTGTTGTAGACGAAAGGTCGGAAATTGCGCAAAAAACTTCCATTGGCGCTTTATACTAATAATAAATAAAATTAAAAAAAACGATTGGTGGAGCTAAACGGTGCCACTAACGGCACCGTTACTCCTATATTGTTAAACGAAGTCGTTTTCAACCGTGTGCACCAAGAATGGTGCACACGGTTGCACGACATAACAATTGATAGTGTAAGGAAATGCACAACAATGAAATGCATAAATACACTAAAAACGCACACCACATTCAAAATAATGCACCATAACTCCCCAAAATAATGCAACAAAAAACATACACCATTTTATGCATACCTAATGATGCGTTTTTAGTGATGCGTATCTAATGGTGCATGTTTTTTGTTGTGCATTTCTAACATTGTTGGTGCATATTTGTACAACTATTGGTGCGGTCGCACGGGAAGACACGACCGCACCTGAACTTGACTGTATTTTTAGTTAAGTTATATTCGGATATAAATTTGGTTCGTATATTAAATATAAAAATCTTACATATATTAGACTTAAAAATTAAAAATTATATTTATTCCATTTAAACAAACATATCCAAAAATATTTTAAATATAAGTCTAAAAATCATTTGAAATTGAACCTCACTTAATTTTATAACTTTAGTCCAAAAAAAACATAATTTTGAAAAATGAGTATTAGTAAACAAATTTTAAGCATGTGTTCTTTTTGTATTGTTTTAAAAAAAATTGAAAGTATACAATAGTTGTTTTCAACACAAAATGATATTGGCACCCTTGTATAAGGTACAACTTTGTATGTTTTTTAAATAACTTCAAAATATATAGTTGTATGCGATACAAAAGACATTGGTACCATCCTTTTTGTATTGGGTTGCTTTTGAAATTGTTTCTCATTTTTGTAACCTAATAAAATATCAAAAGTATATAAAATTGTATTTGATACAAAAAACCATCGACGTCCATCAATGGAACATCAGGGTCAAATATGGAAAATTTCAATAAATCAGACATTAATACTAAAGAGAAGAATCAATTTGCATATATTCACAATATAAACTAAATCATTTTCTCTTTGGAAAGCTGGGGTTCAAACGGAGTAACTACAATGATGTTTTCCAGGAAAGGGATAAAACAAAAACCCACGCATGGTTTATACAGCATATGTATATACACATGGCTATTATAGTATTGGTGTTTTGCACTTGAGATCTGCAGAAGAATCATGGAAATGTATTTGCCGGTTTGAATGTTTCTTGCTGGTCATCGGGATCGGGATGCCAGAGACCAGAAGTTCAGAAGAAATGATGGTAAAGCTGCGAACCAGCTAAGAAAAGCCATGGCAGTAGCGGTCTCAAACTCTGTGCAGTGATTTTGAGAGCAAACGCCAAGATCGTTTCCAATGAGCACAGTGATACCGGCTGAAGCACATGCTGCAGCGAACATTACGGTGGAAGTAACCTGCAAAAGGATGTGTAAGTTCGACCATTAGAAGAAAGGCGTCTGTTATGTAAGATAATATTCATCTGTCATGCTTAATGGCTGGAGAAAATAAGGCATTCAGACAAGTGAAATGTCAGCATGCCCAAGCTAGAGAAGTAGAAATGTTATTGGAACCATCGGGGTGTTAAAGGAAGGGTAATGACAATAACATTTTCCCTCGTTTAATAATTAGTAATAAAAGAGGAAGGGAATGGTAAAAGGATTGCCAAGTGTCAACCCTGTCATAGCAGGCAGCATCTCAAAGTTCAGACTATCCAGAATTCAAGTGATTCCAGGATGTATATGTGATTATTACTTACCATCCAGAATCAAGAGAATTAAGTGAACTGAAAAGAAGAAAACCAAGCTCACAAAATGAATTCAATCTATCTATCTATATAGGTTTTCCTCCTTTTGTCTCTATTAGTCTATTCTTGATTGGTTTTTGACGGTCTTATGTCAAAAGTACAAAACTGCATAATCATTAACTCTTTTTTTATTCAAGCCACCCTCCATCAGTATTGGCATCAAAGTCTAAGGGAAAGCATACATGTGAGCCACACATATTGTTTCTTTTCAACACATTGTTTCACCCTCCATAGCAAGTTTTGACGGTCTTATTAACCCTTTTTTATTCAAGCCACCCTCCATCAGTATTGGCATCAAAGTCTAAGGGAAAGCACACATGTGAGCTATACATTGTTTCTTTTCACAAAATGACCACTTTTTCACCCTATTATAGTATTATTTACTTTCCTCCAAACAGATTTTGGCGGGAAAAATATCAAATTGAGTAAAATAACAAAATTCCAAGTACCCATCAAGTATGGTTTCTTTTGGAAAGCACACATGTGAGCCACACATATGGTTTCTTACTTTCTTTTCACAAAATGACCACTTTTTCACCCTATTGTTTACTTTCCTCCCAGCAGATTTTGGCTGGAAAAATATCAAATTAATGAAAAACGTATAAATCTATATCCTTTAATAACAAAATTGCAAGTACCCATCAAGTATGGGTAAATTTTCCATTATTATTATTATTTTAATTTTTATTTTTATTTTTGCCTGATACAATAATTACAATAATTGACTACAAATCAATATAAACACCCAATTACATGTAAACATCTCCAAGTTTTCAATGATGAATATCCTCAAATCCAACAAATAACAGGGACCAAATTGCCTACAAATAATGGGAGGAAGATTTCTTACACAGGATTGCTATGATTATGCTAGATTTTGTATGTGGTCTTCCAGATTCTAAACAGAAAATCAGTAACCATTCAATTACTTTGTGGATATCTTATAAAAATTATACTCTGTATATGATAACTGGTAAAATTTTCCCCAACTGCCTGCGAAATTAGACCAGACCCTTTATAGATGAGATTGCGGGAATATGCTACTATATAGTAAATAGAAAATTTTCTGTGAGGCTATGCCAATCTATTTAGTTATCTGTCAGAAGTGACCAGCATTCCAAATGTTAACAATTTCCATTAATAGTTAGACTAGAAAGTATCCCGAGCCATGAGCCATCTGTAAAGTTATGCCCATCTAATTAGTCATCTTTCAAGAGACCAGTGTTCCAAATGTTAAATTTCCATTAATAGTCTACAAACTATCCCCTATCTCTTATCAAAACTGGTTATGTAACAGGATAACTGATTTGTTTGCAAAAATTAGAAAACCAAACAAAAGCTTGTCAGAAGTAGTAATGGGTAACAATATTTTATACTCTACTTATTAAAATAACAGATTTCCAGTTTTACTCAAAGCAACTGGCAACTTACCCCATCGCCAACAGCAAATATGCTAACAATAATCTGGTTTTGCAAAGTTCGCCCCACAAGAAGAGCATAAATATCAAGAATTCCTAGTGAAAAGCTCCACAAAAACTTGCAGGCCAGCAGCAGCAACAAGGTAACTGGTACAATTGATTTTATAGATATCAGAAAATGCATAATTATCTTCCTTATCAGACTTTGAAAATTGTAAAGTTGCAAAGTTTACTGTTGATTTTATCATAAACTCTGGAACATTGTTAAGTCTTACAAATTTAACATTTGCATTCTCAATTCATGAGTACACATTCAAATTCGAAGTTTCAATTCATGAGTGCACATTCAAATTCGAAGTTTCAATTCAGTTTAGTTACTCCTACAACTCAGCTCAAATTTCTTTTCACTGTAACACAGAGATATTGCTCCGAATATCAAAGTCAATTGTGGTTTTGTGGAGTGCAGTGCCAGCAAGCATCACAGATCTATACAGTAGTATTAATTGATCAAATGGACACACGAAACGGAGGGAGTTAGTTACCAGAAAGCGGTGACGGATGAGAAGTCGCCGGTGGATGCCATGATGGAGAGAGCGACGGCGGCGAAGACGAACTGAGAGAAACGCAGGAAGAGGCCGCTGATCGTGCCAGGCATCCCTTGGATGTCCTTCATCCTGACTCTCGGCACGTTCGCCGCCTCCGTCTGAAGCGGCGGAGCTTCGACCGGATGCACTGACGCGTGGCTCACACTCATTCTTATCTACAACTCAACCGACCACTAGCAACGCCGCCAAATCGTCTCGCTTACAGTTCGTCAGATCTACCAGACTCACCGGACGATCGGAATTACTACCGGATCGGGATTATGAAACGCCGGAGTTCTGACCACTAGTAAAGGCTAGCTGGTTAACGTCGCCGTTTTGATCTTATACTGGAAGGAGCTAGAATAGAAAATGGGACTGAAGAAAGCTTGGCGAGATGAGGGTGCACGCCCCCGGTGTGACCGCTACGCTGTTAATTCCAACAAAAACGTCGTTATTTTCTCCACGATCCTTATTATTATGGAATAAACATTTTTTCATTTTATAGGATAAAATAAAATTGTAACATCATCACAAAATTTTACGATAATACATTTAACATGCAAATAATATTTTATTATTATGGAATGAACAACAAGTATTAAATTTTAGAGAACTATTCGAAAAAATGCTCTCGATACAATTTCAAAAACAACTCCTAGGGAATGCAATGTGAAGAAATCAAAGATCGTTGAGGCTAACATGGAGTTGGAAGAGGTGGTAATGGTGCCAAAAATCCGGCTGGTGGAGATCCCTATTATTGACATGGTAGTGGAGCGTGACCAGCATGAGAAAGATAAGAAAATGGTGGAGGATGGGAAGGAAGATCCATCTCAGGCCAAAATTTCTTACAAGGAATCCCTTGCGGGGATGAGCAAGATTGGGAACAAAGAGGTTGATGAAGCGCAAGAAGGTTGGGCCTCGAACGATGATGAGGTAAAGGAGGCGGAGAAGGACCAGGATTGCCTGAGCATATGGTTAACCAAGGATGAGAAAGAACATATACGTCGTCCATGGAAGCAAACGTTGATTATTAAGTATGGAGATGAACTGTGGGGTAGAACTATTTCTAGACTCAAGAAATGTGGCGCCCTAAAGTAGTCTTCGACCTTATTGCGATCAACAATGAGTATTTCCTTGCCAGGTTTGCCTCGTCGGATGATTATGCCTTTGCTAAGTTTGAGGGCCCGTGGATGGTTCTTGACCATTACTTGGTGGTTAAAGGGTGGACTCCTAACTCTAATCTAAGTATGGATAAGATTGAAACTGATAGTATGGGTGAAATTGCCATGTTTATCGATAGAATACTTCGACTTTGGTTTTTTATAAAAGGTGGGTGAGAAAATAGGGAAGCCAATTCGAGTATACCCGAAATAGGGTTGGCAGCTAGTGGCATAATTGCTCGCATTTGTGTGGAGGTTGACATGACTAAGCCACTTCTGGCCAGATACAAGCTCCGAAGACGCGTGAGGAGAATCAAGTATGAGAGGATTCAGCTTGTTTGTGTTTAGGTGTGGTGTTTATGTCATCGTAGGATGCATGCCCGAAGCTAATACCGAAAGGGGTGCCGACGGTGACTAAGTAGGAGGAGTTAGCTGTTAACGGCGAGGTGAATGACAAGGCCAACCAAATTAGGAAAGAGAATATTGAGCAAACCAGATTTCGTTGATCATTATGGCCCAGGGATGTTAGTGTCGAAAAAAAAGGTGAAGGATTGCGAAATTAGGCGTCAGAAAGGGAGCTCAAGCAACAATTATAGAGAGAAAATTAGGAAACAAAAATCTTACCATGTAGAGATAAGGGTGGGTAAGATAACGTGGCTACTTCTAGATTTAATGTGTTAGACACCTTGGAGACTAAGAATGTGGGATGAGATGGGCTTGACGAGGAAGTTACGAGTCAATTGGGTCAATCTTATTAAGTAGTATAATCCCCATATTCTGGGGCTTTTTTTAGACCAAATAGGAATGGTAACTGGGATGGCGGGTGCTGGGAGTATACTCCCCGTCCCCGCAATCCCAACCTCGTCCTTGTACAAGTCAGTTGGGTCAATCTCATTAAGTAGTATAATCACAATATGATAGGGTTTCTTGAGACCAAATAGGGATGGTAATGGAAAAGGGCGGGAGTAGAGAGTATTCGGGGTTGGTTGGTAATCTTCTCCTGAGAGTAAACATTTTGCTACTATTTCGACAAAGCCTCGACTTAGGATCTTTGAGAACCTTTCTACTTTTAATAAGGGGTGGAAACCTAGGTTTGTCTTTGTTTCCCTTGGTGTTCCTCCTCCTTTTAGGGTCAGGTGAGGATTCTAGGTTTGCTCTCACCCGTCCCTAGATTTGAGTCTTTCCTTGCATAGGAGTGTGGCTACGATGATTATGGGTGATCTTTTAAAATTTGGTGAGCATACCACGAAGTGGAAGTTAGTGAAGTTAGGTTTCTTGAGGAATCGATCAGCTACCCTTGAATTACTCGGTACCCTCCCTTCCTTTATTATTTTTATTTTTTTTCTGACCTTTCATCCTTTTACCCACGTCTCTATGTTTCTTATCCCCAAGCTTTCCAACCTCATATTTTGACTATGGGTGCTTGATTGTGTTGTTTGTTTCATTTGTCATTGTATGTCTTCAAGGTCAAACCGGTATATGTCCAGGCATTCTCAAAATCCTCCTCTAAGAAAAGTAAGACCGATGGCAACTCAAGCTCTTGAGGGAAAGGGAAGAAGAGTAAGGAAGTAATGGACGAAGGAGTGCGCCTTCCGCACCAGCTCAGCACCTATCTCCTGCCCGGCAGACATTTAGTGCCCCTTGCCCATCCTCCTGAGCAGCCAAGAGAATCCCCACTTCCTTAGGTGGTGATCTTGTCGTGCGAGCCAATCAACTTGGTTCGGTTGGGAATTAACATGTTTCCCGAAGCATCTTTGGCAACGGTGGGATGGGCCTACAAACGTCAAACAAGTACAAAGAAGAGTGATGAGCTACATGTGCGACCCGGATGCCATTAGAGTGTTCCTTGACACCAAGGGGAGGGGGGTCGAGAGGCAATTGAAGTCGAAGCTCAGGTAGCTTCGAGATTGGATGACCAATGCAACAACAAATCTACCTAGTGTTTTACGAAAGATACAAGACTTTTATTCGGTTATCTAGGTATACCCGAAGTGATAAAAGGAAAAACCAAACCTTGATGCAAAGAAAGATGTAGAAAAATTTGTCGTAAGGACAATTAATGAGGAATTACAGATTCTGTTCACGAGTCATCCCCCATCACTTACCTTCTTGGTCTTACTCTAGACATAGGTAGCGCCCCAAGTCTTTCCCTTGGAGGAAATAGTGGTGAGGAAGTCTATGATGATGAGTATTAATGGTATTATTTTTTACCGCAAAGTTCCACATGGCTTGGAAAAAAATTTAATACTTCAAGCAATTTATACACGCAAATAAACAACATTTGTTTTGTAAATTTTATATGTAGTCTCCAACTGATATCATTCCCCTGGGTTGTTGTATCCTGCAACATGGTGCATGCGCGTCTAGACAATACAGTACGTGTGTCTAAACTGACACTGTCTCACGTATTATTTTTATATTATCAAATGAAACTACAGTTATATTAAATGATACTGTAGTTGTATGAATGAAACTACAGATATATAAAATGAAACTAAATAACATTTCACAATATTTGAGTGTATATTGTACAATGAAGCTGTAATTATATTGAAATGATCATGTAGTTGTGTTTAATGAATTATAGTGTATATAATAAATTAAATAACATTTTCACATATTGAGTGTATAAATATGAATGAACTGTATTAATATCGAAATGAAACTGTAGTTGTGTTGAACTGAAACTGCAGTGTATACAAAATGAAACTGAGAACATAGTTATTTTTTGCAAGATTCTGTTTCTTTTCATTAAATAAAACGACGTCGTTTGATAGTGTCAGTTTAGACCACTGTAGTGTCTGACGCGCGGATGCATATTGATCCTGCACCATGGTGCATGATGTAATTCAACCCCCCCCCCTCCCCTTTTTTTTTTTTTTTTTAGCAGACTCGACTCTTTTTTTTTTTTTTTTTTTTAAGACCTTGAAGGTCTAGACCCGACTTCCCCGAAAAATAGAAAGGTTCACAATGGGCAAATTAGTTGTGCATCCGTATGCACCATGCATGGTGCATACGGATGCAAAAACGACGTCGTTTTATAAAAACGCGGTCTCCCCTTAAAAAAAAAATCAGTTCGATTCCAGCAACAACATAGAACTAAAATTCCAGAATCGATGAACTATAATTCCATAATCGATGAACTATATTGGGTAAGAATCTATGAACTATAATTCCATAGTCTAATCTATAAACTAAAAATCTAGAATCTATGAACTAAAATTCCAGAATCTATGAATTAAAATTCTAGAATCGATGAACTACATTCCAGAATCGATGAATTAATTTAGAATCAATAACTAAAATTCCATAATGTATGAACTAAATTTCAAAAGAACGAACAACATAATTTTGTTGCTGGAATCGAACCTGAATTTTTTAAAAGGGAGACGCACGTTTTTTAATAAAACGATGTTATTTTTGGCATCCGTATGCATGCATGGTGCATACAGATGCACATCATAACTGATGGTTTTGGGTTTTCGGGCCCCAAGGAGGTCCAACACAAACCTAAGCTGGAGGAGACACCTTTCACAAAAGCCTTGATTTTAGTGAAAATGGTTTGCTCAGGAGTATTCTCTATTCCCTCTCCGGGTTCTCGAATCTGTCTTTTACCAGGGTGGAGGAGCCTTTTTATAGTGACTTCTCCTCGACTGACATGAAGGGCTTTGATGGCCGACTTAAAGACTATTATTAAACGTCGAGTCGTTGGGCGACGTTACAAGCTCGGCCAACGGCTCTCTCTAGCTAATAACGGGCGGACCGCGTCCAGCTCTTTAATGCTCAATCCGCTCCTCCCTTGACTGCCTCAACGGCTCTCTGAACCGGATCCTCCCTGGGCCGGGCCTAGACCGATCTTCTTGGGTGCACGCGGTTGGGCTGTCCTTCGTTGCTTAGACTGGGCTTCTCCTTCGGGCTGGGCGAGTCCTGGACTCGGCCCAGGCATCTGCTAGCCTGCTCTTGTCAGCCCATCTTTTCTTCTTTGGCCCTTTCTCTCTGGGCCCTTTTCTTGGGCCGGGGGGGTTCTCACCATCAACTAGTCCCTCACTTTCCATACCCGCCCACTAGCCTGGGTTGGAAAATAATAACCGTCTCCTGCCCACCGAATCCATGCCTTGAATGACTCAAGATTGACCGGGATTGCCCGCTATCTCCTGGATCTCACGGGACCGTTTGATCTCGTCGACTTGTCTAGGCACCTATAAATGGCCTGGTCGCTCTTCAAACCAATTCATCAACTCTTCATGGGTCGCTCACCGTTGAGAGGGAAGTGCATCGATTTTGGTCGCCCTGGCGTCCCTTGCCTTCGAAAAGGACTCGGCCTGAGAGGGGCCCAAAAAGAAGGCTCATCGTCCGACCCCGCAAAGATCTCCTGCCATCGCTGCTTCCGTGGTTCATCCGCCGACTCCTGTTCGACGCGAAGTTGCTCCGCCTTCTCGTCATTCTCCCCCTCCGGGGACTGCTCGAGTAACCTCTCCTGGTGGGACTGTTGTCAATGTACCTATCCCGGACCAGCTCTCTTTCCGCATGACTTTCTCTATCCCCCCTGGACGACCCGGATGGTCTGATTACAGGGCTGATGAACGAGGAGGACTTCGCTCGCTACCAGGAAATGTACCCGGACGACGATGAGCTAGTCGTGCCACGACTCATGCCGGCCTTCTGGGACTCGGTCTGCCCGTCCCCTCCTGGACCATCGGGAGGGTTTTCTGGGAGCTTCTCTTCGCCAGGCGAATGATCTTGGAGTCGGCTGGGTACTTAGGAGGGTAGTTTTAGGAGCATTCGCTTTATTATGTAATAAGCTCCGTGTAACCTGCACCTCTTTTATAAATAATAAATAAATAAGCTCCCCGGGGCCTTGTCTCTTTTCCCACTTTTTGTATGATTATAGCACTTGTCCGTCTCAGGGGTCGAGGAGTCGGCCATGATGCCGAGTCCTCCCCTCATTCGACACCTGTAACATTTTATTTCCTAGGCGAGCCAGGCTTTTTCAGCTTGGCGTGCGAATCTCACTTTTCCCGAGCTAATTGGATGGGATTAATCTCTGACAGAGATTCGCGCTGCCCATCTAATCCGGCTCAGTTATGTCAGTTACGATTCCTCCCCGTGATTGGCGCCTCGGTTGTTGCTCTCTCTCGAGGCCCTATATAAGGGCTCCTAGTGGCTCCGTTTTTCCTCACCATTTCTCACTTCACTCTTAAACCATGAGTTTCAGGGACGGTGATCGTCGCTGGTCCATCCGTAAGAAGGAACATGAGCGCCTGGAGGAGCTCCGGCGAAGGAGGGCCCACGGAGGGCACCTGACGGGCGACTCCACCTCCGATCCAATTGTGGTGCCTCCGGATATGCTTGACCTAATGATCGTGGAGCCGGAAGAAAGGCGAGATGGAGCCCATGGTGGAAGACCCGGAGCCAGAGGAGGATCTGGACTGGGAGGCTCCTCCTCTCTTTGGCGTGGCATGTCCCGAGTGCCCTGGCGAGGCCCCTGCAGATGGTCTTTGATGGGAAGCCTGCTGTATACCTGGACGAACTGCCCGAGCCCGAGCCGAGCCGAACCTGTTGCCTTTCCGCCCTCACTACTACTTGGAGGGTCCTCAGCCGGTGCGCCCCGCGAAGGAGGAGGAAGATAAGCCCTAAGCCCACCTTTTCTGTGTAATGTTTGTGGCCGAGTTCTTGGCCTGCCTTGTACCCCGCTTTCATGAAAAAAATCGCACTTTACTTTTTGGTTCCCTGTTTTACGTACTTCTTTAGCCGACTCTGGTCGCATGACCGACTCGCGGGCTCTGCCCGACTAATCCCTTTTAGTACTGGACTCGGCAAATCTTCTGGCCGACCCTATAACTTGAGGTCCATCCGAGTGCCCCTCGCTTGATTGGACCCGGCTAGTGCCTCTGGACATTCCTGACGTAGTCTGGGTGGGCTCTCAAAGCCTCGATCTTTGATGGGCCTTTGACCGGCAGGCCGGGTTGCCGTCACTTCAACCTCGACCTAGGGTAGACGCGCCGCTTGCAGGCTAGCCCTAGGTCTGAACCGTCGCTCCGCCTATCGAGGCATTAAATGCGGCGTCACTTCGGTGTCCCGTCGCCTCCAATTCTTCCATTGGGGAGGTGCGCGTGGCAGTCACTTGGGCTTCCTCCTTTCTTTTAAAAAGCCTCTTCTTCTCTTCTCTTCTTCGTTTTCCAAGTTTCTCTACGCCTCCTCAAACTCAATCGAAAAGCCTGTAAGTGATGTCTACTTCTTCTCATTCTTCCTCTTCCCGTCGTTTGTCCTTTGACAATCCGGCGGGTACCTCGCCATCGTCTTCTTCTTCTTCTCCCGCTGTTGTTCGCCGTCTGGAAATGCCGGCGGGCTTCCAGGCGGTTTCGTCTTCTTCCTTCTTAACCCCATCTTCTTCTGGGGCGGCCACGCGATGAGCCAGCCCCGTTATCTACGGTGGCGGCTCTGCCGGACGGCGCGAACGGCCGCGAGGCAGTTCGATTCGTCGTCCGGCCGGCCCATCTTCCGTCAACCGCCACAGCGGCGGATCTGGATATGGCTCGCTTCCTCCTGGGCCCTTCGGCCTTGGTCGTCGCGGCGGAAGGCCGGCCATTTACGACCCGCCGGAGGGTTTCGTGGTATTCATTTGCACTCGGTTGCATTCGGCTTCCGAGTGCCCCACACCCATTTCTTTCTCTCCTCTTTGGCACTATAACTTGGTCCCCGGCCAGTTAGTGCCCAATTCTCACCGACTCCTCACCAGCTTCATCAGTCTCTGCCATGGTGGCAGTGTGAGCCGGATCTGGACCTGTTCCGGTATCTCTTTACCGTGAAAAAGGTTGGCTCTCACTCGCCTGGCTTTATCCAGGTGGCTGCTCGCCGAAGCGGCAGCTTTTTGAGGGGTTGTCCGACTCATTAAAGAGTGGAAGCCCTATATTTCTTCGTCCGACCTCTCTCTTCTTCCTTCACCTTCCCGACCCTGTGGCCGGCGCTCTCTTCAAGCCCTGCTCTCGGCGGGCCGTTTTTACGGAAGATGCTGTCCAAGGCGGCGACTTCTTGAAGAGCCTGGGCCGTACTCGGTGAAGTACTGGTCTCGGGTATGGCCATGGCCAAGCATGGCCTTGCTGCCGGAGGGAGCCGCCACCATAGGTAGCGTACTTTCCATCTTCCTCTCAACTCGCCTTCTTTTTGTGAAAATACTTACGAGTGCATGGGTTTCCTTACAGGTCCATACGACTCCGACTCTTCCAGCTCAGACGAGGCCGCTGCACCGACTCCGGATATGACTGATAGGGCAGAGAAAATGAGGCGTCGCCTGGTGCAACGTTCTACCGGTGCTGCCGCCGGTCTCGTCTCAGCCCTTGCCTTCGCCTCGACCGACTCCTCCTCCTCACAGCGTGGTCGACCTTACGCCTTCGCCTGTGGTGTCACCAAGTCGGCAGCCACCACCTTCCCCCTTCTGAGAGTCCACGCTCTAAGCGGCATGCGGAGCACGCGGAGGGCCGACCCCGAAAAGAATTAGGCTGTGCCACGAGGTGGATGAAGGAGCTCAAATCTGGATGGGCACTTCGTCCATTCGCGGGTGGTGCAAGGACGTCCTTCTGCCAAAGGACGTGGAGTCGACTAAGGGCCTCGCCGACGGGTTGATCATCGAGGCCTTGCTCCGGCAGTCGTATCGTGTAATGTTGTTTTTCGGCCTTTTCTTTCTTTTATTCTTCTCTCTTTTTTCGACTGATAGTTTGAAATGCAGGACTTTACGCTCCAAATGGAACTGGGCAATCGGTTCCTGGGCTTTAAGCACGACATGCGGCCATGGCCGACAAGCTGCACCAGGCGGAGGAGGCTCTCCGGGAGGAGCAGGCGAAGCAGCTTAAGATGGTGGAGGTGCACAACGCCGAGCTACTGAGGGTGACCCGCCAGTGGGAGGACGAAAGGGATAAGGCGGCCGCGATCGCCGTGAACCTCCGTCGAAGACTACAAGAAGTCGGCGGCCTTCGAGGCGGACGTGCAAGCGGCGGTGGAAGCCCGGGGCCAGGAGGTGGCCAAGGCCTGGCTGGCGACTCCGGAAGGCGACGACTTCCTCCTGGACTTGGGCGAGCGGGACTATCGTCTGGGCTTCCGCGAGGCGCAGCAGAGATCTACGCCACTCTGCTGGCCCGCGACTCCTCGTTCACCCCGAGGCTGGGGTCTTAAGCCCGTGCTGGATGCTGAAGGATCAGCTGCACTTACCGCCTCGGCGACACTTCCTGCGGCAACGCCTCCAACTCTAACCGAGTCCTCTCCTCAGGCGGAGGACCCTTCTTCTGTTCCCCAACTGGACAATCGGTAGGGGTGCAAGTTGAAGGGGTCCCGTCGACACCCCCTCCCCCCGTAAGCCTAGGGTCTTTTAGAATAGACCCTCTTTTGTAAGGGCTGGCCTCCTTATCGGCCCTTTTTTTAATGAAAGTACTTTCCTCCTTCCTTTCTTGCAATCGTGTCTCGTGGCTAGCCTTTATTTTTCCTCGCGAGTCCTCAGACGAGTGTGACTTCTTCACCGCGGTTACCTTTTTAAAACGGCTAAGGGCTTGGACTCTTGTCCCCCGGCTTCTTCTCGCCGAGTCCCTCTATCGAGGCGACTTTCCTTCCTGTTTTCCCTTGGAAACACCTGAGGGTTTGGGCCCTTGTTTCCTAACTTTCTCTCGCCGAGTCCCTAAGTCGAGGCGACCCTTTTAGGCTTTTTCTGTTCTCAGAAACGGTTCAGGGTCGTGGCCCGGCGTTTCTAATATACTGGCCGAGTCTCTCATTCGAGGCGACTCCTTTTGCTTTTTCACGGAAACGTCTAAGGGTCTGGGCCCTTGTTTCCTAACTTTCTCTTGCCGAGTCCCTCAGTCGAGGCGACCCCTTTTTCTTTTCTCAGAAACGGTTCAGGGTCGTGGCCCCGGCGTTTCTATATATACTGGCCGAGTCTCTCATTCGAGGCGACTCCTTTTGGCTTTTCACGGAAACGTCTAAGGGTCTGGCCCTTGTTTTCCTAACTTTCTCTTGCCGAGTCCCTCAGTCGAGGCGACCCTTTAGGCTTTTCTTTCTCAGAAACGGTTCAGGGTCGTGGCCCGGCGTTTCTATATATACTGGCCGAGTCTCTCATTCGAGGCGACTCCTTTTGGCTTTTTCACGGAACGTCTAAGGGTCTGGGCCCTTGTTTCCTAACTTTCTCTTGCCGAGTCCCTCAGTCGAGGCGACCCTTTAGGCTTTTTCTGTTCTCAGAAACGGTTCAGGGTCGTGGCCCCGGCGTTTCTATATATACTGCCGAGTCTCTCATTCGAGGCGACTCCTTTTGGCTTTTTCACGGAAACGTCTAAGGGTCTGGGCCCTTGTTCCCTAACTTTCTCTTGCCGAGTCCCTCAGTCGAGGCGACCCTTTAGGCTTTTTCTGTTCTCAGAAACGGTTCAGGGTCGTGCCCGGCGTTTCTATATATACTGGCCGAGTCTCTCATTCGAGGCGACTCCTTTTGGCTTTTTCACGGAAACGTCTAAGGGTCTGGGCCCTTGTTTCCTAACTTTCTCTTGCCGAGTCCCTCAGTCGAGGCGACCCTTTAGGCTTTTTCTGTTCTCAGAAACGGTTCAGGGTCGTGCCCGGCGTTTCTATATATACTGGCCGAGTCTCTCATTCGAGGCGACTCCTTTTGGCTTTTTCACGGAAACGTCTAAGGGTCTGGCCCTTGTTTCCTAACTTTCTCTTGCCGAGTCCCTGGGACGATTGGTGTAACCCGTGCACTTTATTTAATTTTCCTGAATCCTTGGGCTCATACATATCTATCATGGACTACTGATAGAACTTTTCAGATGAGTAGCATTCCATATGCGGATCTATGAGCCTTCCTCCATAGCCTAATTTGTAAGTTCCGACCTGAACTACGGCTGCGATACGGCCCTTCCCATTTGACCGCGAGCTTGCCTCCCTCGGTGGGCTGCTGGCTTGTCGATCTCGCAATACTAGATCGCCAACCTGGAAGGTTCTCGGGCGAGTTCGGCGATCGCGATATCTCTTCACCGCCTGCTGGTACTCGACCATTCGAGCACTCGCGGCTTCCCTTCTTTCTTCCAGGAAGTTCTTCTCAATCTGCAAGCTCTCTTCATTTGCCGTCCCGAATAGGTGCGAACTCGGTAAGTGGGCTCGACCACTTCGACCGGGACCTTGGCCTCAAAGCCATAAGCAAGCGAGAACGGACTCTCTTCCAGTCGCTCGCCGCTGGGTGGTGCCGATAGGCCATAGGAACCGGTCAAGCTCGTCCGCCCAGTTACCTTGGACGTCCTCGAGCTTCTTCCATTCCGTCGACCAATGTCCGATTTACATTTTCAACCTGCCCATTTGCTTGGGGGTAGGCCACCGAGACTTGGTATGCTTGATACCGTGTCGCGACAGAAGCGGCGAATGCCTGCAGTCGAACTGTCGCCCGTTATCGCTGACAATGTGTTCGGGCAGCCGAAGCGACAGATCACCCTTTTCCACAGAAGCGGCGACACTGGTACTCGGTGATGGGTGGCTAGAGGGATCTGCCTCGACCCATTTGGTGAAGTAGTCGATGGCTACGACGCAAAACTTCAACCCTCCCGGGGCAACGGGTAATGGACCCAGCAGGTCTATTCCCCACTGGCGAAAGGAATAGGCAGTGGTGACCGGTGTGTAGAAGGTGGCCGGCCGGGTGTCTTTCCTGGCGAATGCCTGGCAAACGCTGCATTTAGACATTCGTTCAATACAATCTCGCATCATCATGGTCGGCAATAGTACCCTTGCACGACCAACTTTCGGGCGAGCGTGTGAGCTCCCTGATGCGCGGCACAAATGCCTCGATGCGCCTCATCCATCACCTTCTCGGCCTCAGGGCTTAAGCAAGCATTTAAGCAAGGCCCTCCCGAACGACTGCTTGTACAGGCATCCGTCGATGATTCGGAAGGAGGGTGCTTTCCGTCGAACCCTTGCGCGACTGCCGGGGTCGGTTGGCAACTCGCCTGTTTCCTTAAACCGCCGGATATCCTCGATCCAAAACATCTCGGGTTTTTCTCTCGGTCCCACTCTTCGGGACGGTCACCTGCTGGATTGCTAGCGGTGCTTCTTCGATGCTGGGCCGACTTAGTTCCTCCTTCTGGCAAATCTTTATCAAGTGATCCGGCACCCCCTCCAGGGCGATTTTGGGACAAGATGTCAGGGCCTACTACATTGTCCGCCCGGGATATGTATACTCTATCTCGTAGGCTCCAAGCCCTTTCAACATCTTGGTGCACACTCTTTATATAACGCCATTCTCGCGTCTTAGGCTTCGCACGTCCCCGAGATCTGCCCGACTACCAGCCGGAGTCGGTTTTTATTCGCAGCCGTTCGACCCCTAGGTCTTTGCGAGACGCGAGGCCGTTCAACACTGCTTCGTATTCGGCTTCGGTATTTGATGTAGGGAAGGTACCCTCATTGGCATAGTATACAGCGAAATCCCTCCGGAGAGATAAGCATGACACCGCCTCCGCAGTGTTGGCGACTTGACGCTCCATCCGCGCCCCGCGTGCATCTCCCACCATTCGCCCGGATTATCTCCGAGGCGTTCCTTTTTCTTCTCCCCAGCGTACACTCGACCAGGAAAGTCGGCCAGAGCCTGCCCTTTAATGGAGGGCCTGGGTTGGTACTCGATTCCCTACTGTTAGTCCTTACGGCCATTTTATCAATCGGTCCGGAGGACAGAGGTTCTCGCACCACACTCCCCCGAGTGTTGATCCGTCAGGACTCGGACGGTATGCTTGGAAGTCGGCTAACTTACGCACGTAACAACCAAGGCGTACACGACTTTCTCCAAGGTGGTGTACCGCGTCTCGCAGCTTTCAGCGAGCGGACTTACATAGTAAACGGGTGCTGGACTCAGGTCTCTTCTCGGGTAGCACAGAACTTACTGCCTTTGGCCGAGCTTGCTGTTCCATTTTTATGTTACAATGTAGTATAAAATGGTGCTCTGTCTCCTCCTGTGGGGGGTGGATAATACCGGCGTGGATGTTTCTGATTATATATTGTTTTTCGATATCTGTGTGCTGCCTGGCCATCGGCAGTCCTCTCAGTGCGTATATCTTTTCTCTCTCCCTCTCTTCCCCTCCTCTCCTCTATGCTTCGGAAGAAGGGCACGGTCGTTGTCCGCCTATTGCTAAGGAAACGGCTAAGAGCCGCAAAACCTGTCAAGCGTTGCAAGTCCGTTGACGGGTTGGTAGGGAGGCCTGGCCATGTCAAGGATAGCCTTGATACCTTTTCCGGGTTAGGTTCGATGCTCGCTTGGTGACCATGCAAGCCCAAAAAAGACCTTACCACCCCTGGACGGCGGAATGCCCGCCAACTTCTTGGGGTGGCCTGAAGCGGGAGTTATATTTGATCCATTACCTATAAAAGCCCGTCGGCTTAAGGTTCCCTTTCCGGCTTTAATGACTTTTGTAGACTTTCTAGAATAATTTTTTTTTAAGTCAATAAAAGTTATGAGATATTTATGCTTGATGATCATTAGACCTCCTTTTCTATCTGACTCTTTGAGTATCGTGTGAGCGAGAGGAAGAGCTCCTACATAGTATCAGATATCTTCCAGAAAATTTAAACATTTCTATGCAAAGTGGCTCTATCGACCAATTTTACTATCAAAATAAGGAGTGAGTGGCATTTTAAAATCTTTGAGAAAAATCTACACAAATATCCTCGATTGATTGAATACATACCCTTAGAATTGAAAAATTCAGGAAATCACAGCTTATCGGCGTCAAAGTTATAGCATAGTCGAGGCAAATTATGTGATTGTACGTTTTTATGAACGAGGTAATGCTGTGAGCAAGAATTTCGCAACTGATCTTGGAAGCTAAGCACCAAAGGAGTCCAAGAAGCAACAAAATTCCGAGTCCGGAATCAGAGTGGGGGGTTAATTGCACTCCAGTGTCTCTTGGCTTTACAGTAAACATTGTATTGGTGAGCCGTTAGCTTCGCGGGTAGGCCTCCTATCTTGTACGGATATTGGTGGGAATCTCGGATAACCAGTTTCTAATCTTATTG
>VALG01011064.1:0-22522 GCA_009835305.1 Ipomoea purpurea
CCGATTCAGCGAAACTTAAACTAGAGGTCAAAAAAGAAATGACCGCTCACCATTCAACGATGCTCAATCTGACCAAGGGGTTGCACCGGATCTCAAAATATATACTGTACCTACAATAAGATTCAAAATATATTGAATAAATAACCTAAATGACAAATCTAATTATATGGTATCTATCTCAAGAAATCCTTAATTATTATCAAACTAAATATTTTTTTGTGTTGTTGCTCGATAGATAGAAGTGTTGTCGTGGATGTTTTGTACAAGTGTCTGGTACCATTACGTAGAGAAGAGAACAGTTCGGTGGCGCAGACTACCACCCCTACCTCACGACCACCCCCCACCCGACACCCCCTTACCACAATTATCATATCGGTTACCCAAAAAATCAAAAATAAACAACTTAGTAATGTAATTAATAGCTACATAACCACGACTTACAAGGTTCCTCAATAAAAGATAAAAAAATCAAAAACTCAGCTGAAGTATTAAAATCACATAGAAATTAATCACGCCATAGCTTAGATGGTCAACTTATAAACGCAGCTCATATCTGGCTTCATAATAGGAGAATCTGTCAGTGAAGTGTTATTGAAATATATCCTCCTATCACTTATAAACAAATATTATTTCAATGCGCCTATATTATACCTTTACTATCTCTAGGAACCATCCATTATTTATTGATAAAAGTAACTACTCAACACTCGATATACTTATTTTCAAGAACAGATAGGAAAAAGATAAGACATATTGATTATATTTTTTGACTATACACATCCCCTGGCTGATGCCAAGACACGAACATACCATAGGTTGTAATATATAAGTTTTTGGGTTAAGGTCATATATAAGAAGAAATATTACATATATTTGATATAAATATTCTTTGGAATAGAGAACAAATTTTCCTAATTCTGAACTGGGTTAAATGGGATATAGAAATACTGACTAATTAATGTTGTCAATAAAAATAACTATTTGTTATAATGTAGTACATCAAGTATATCATTTTCATAATTCCGATTGGTTTGAAAATGTAACCATTTCCAAGCGATTCAATGTGTTTGGTTTGGTTCATAAAAAGAATTGAGTATATGGTTCATAAATGCTCTTAAATTGTACGAAGTTCGCATTGTTGTATGTCCGCATTATATGTACTAATACTGTACATTTGATTGTAAGGTCACAATAATATGATATATATTCTTGAAGTAAGTGATTTGCCATATGAGCTCACATCGTTAGCAAGGTAGCTATAGCACGATATTCTGCTTCTGCACTAGATCTGGTTACCACATCTTGCTTCTTGCTTTTCCACGAAATCAAGTTACCCCAATGAGAATACAATATCCAGACGCTCCACGTCTGTCAAATGGCAAACCTGCCCAATCAGCATCAGAGTATCCAATGATCTGAGTATGACCTTTATCTTCATAAAGCCTTTGGCGTGGTGCCTTCTTGATGTATCTCAAAACTCGAATAGCCGCATCCCAATGATCAGCACAAGGAGTTTTCTAAAAACTGACTTAATACACTTAGTGCAAAGGAGATATTTGGGCGTGTGATTGTGAGATAATTCAATTTCCCAATAAGCCCCTGTAACTTTCTAGTTTGGATAGTGTCCCCCTTATTGGGAAGGAGTTTGACATTTGGATCCATAGGGAGATTTGCGCCGGAGAAGAGAAGGTCACCATTTTGCGGCGGCACGTGCGGTGGCTGCTGGTGGTGGAAATTTCGGCGACCCGACATTGTTCCGAGTAAGGTTGTGGTGTTGGTCTCTTCAAACAACAGCCAGAAGTCCGTCGGAACGAGATGGGCAGTTGCGTATAGGCCGGAAAAATGGGAGTTTCGTTTTAGGGTACGGAAACAAAGGAACCTAGTCTGCTACCATTTGAATAAATATACTTGAGAACTATATTTTTTTTGATTGATTATCAATACTGTACAGAATATATATATACACACACACAATCTAAGGAACCTATTTGAGAAGACATGACCCTTTATAGAAAAGACATGTTTTCCAACAGGTCTATGTTCTCGTGTGTCTTTAAAAGTGGACCTATAAGGAGATAGCATTTGACTATTTGAGCATGTAAATGATATTTTAGATTATCCAAGTTTCTACCTACCTCTAGTGATCTTAGACCCACTGCTCACTCATTTTTCTTTGCTGGAAATGTTTTCTTGATGTTTTGATCTTAGGTTCATTTTTTTTGGAATGAAAGGATCTGGCCACCCTCTGAATTGGTTTTGAGTTTCAACTTATCAGATGACCAATTTTAGAAAACGATGCAGAAATTGATAACTCTCGTCTAACAGTGAAGTAAGCCTTAGGCGTAGAATTGGAAGTGCATATCAAGAACCCTCATGACATTCCGAAATTTACACACGGCACAAGGAAGCGTTATTTAAGTTGAAGGTTAACGCACTACCTAGAAGTCAGTAAGGCGGATTTTTTTTGTATATAAAAACCGGTCAGCTACCGTGTTTTGCTGTCAACTTTGATCGTGTAAATTTAAATACTAAAAAAGCCATGTACATAGTAACCATAGTAATTATGATGCAATGATTGACAATGCAGGATTAAGATACCGTAAGGAATGGATGCACGACACAGAGTTGTGGTGTCGGGTGCAGAGTAGGAGAGCGTTTGGCGTCATTTGTAGATACGGCGCATGATGTCGGGGCGTAGCTCGCCCCACTGCCCTAGCTGTCACGTGCCGCTCTCACGACTACACTCTGACAGCAGACACCAAGCATACATAAGCTACCCATCACAGTATCAAAGTCATCCATGAGAATAAGGTTGATTGGCCACCTGTAATAATATATTGAATGATGGGTGGGTTGGAGGATATTTCCTAAAATATTTTAAAGCCGAAAATACATTGTGTACTGGTATCAGCTACGTGTGAACACCGCACTTGGTATGTGGCAGATATAGGAATGTCTGATCTGGTGAGCACGAGGCCCACTTACTTTTAGGATTTGGTGATTCGACGGTCATTAATATCTGAGTTTTACGAGGACTTTCAATCGGTAGTACCCGGATTTGTTATGAGTTTTTTTTAGGGCTCCTTGAATGCATTTGTTGTTCACTGTCACCAACGTGCTGTAATGCGCTTCTAGATGTGATAGGATTACTATCGCAATTATGCCGGCTTTATGTAAATTTTCTGTAAGTGTTATATCAAGGTGTGTCGCTAAATTAGAAGCTGTTTTATATCTAATGCATCTTATATATGGGTGTCCAAGAGTGTTAATGTGATGATATTCAACAACTAGTCATTTCGTGGCCTTGTGGGCATTGGTACAGACATTCCTCGCGTTGAGCGATAAAGTTCCAATAAAGGTCGCTCCAATTAAACTGCTTCATATCATGGATTCGAGTTCGTTTCACAATACTGTCGTTCACATCTATTATACAAGCCGCATCGATATCCAAGTACTGTCCTTGGTTCCAGACTACACCTTGCACACGTTTTTCTCCATCTCATCATCTTCGCGTATGCAGAGAGAGGTGTTAGAGACCTATTACTTGCGAGGCTAGCGTCAGCAATTGCCAACTATTCCTTCTGTGTAGCAGGGGAGCACTGGCAACCTTTTTAATTCGGTCCAGAAACCGTGTCGCTGAACTCTCGCAGTTGATAAGCGTCCAGTGCCATATATTATCCACGAAAGGTGTCAATTGATATACGCATTATGGTATGAGAAGGATAGTGGGGGTTTGATTCGATTCCTTTATATACATAGAGTGGCCCAAGGAAGAAATTTGCGACCAAGTAGATCGTTCAGCACTTGGTTGTTAAAATACACGAAGGAACCAAGAATGGAGAGCTATGGGATGATCCGTTTTGCGCCCTTGGCTCGTTTGGAAGGCGAGTATGAACAGCTATATCTTGCGAGAAGAGCCTATGCACTTGAGAAGGCTTTGCTATTTAGTTGTGGAGGTTGTAGTATCTTTTGGTGGCGTCAGTCAGCTTTATATTTGGAACCTAGATAGGTTCGGTCTGTTTTTAGGCTTGGTCCATAATAATTCCGTCTGTGGTGTTGTGTTCCTCGGTCTGGGTCATCGCAAAACATTACACACGGAAATATTTTGATCTTTGCCGCTCTAGATGCCGGTAGCATGAGAGGGTGGGGAGTATTTTTCTGGCTCAGTCTCCCTCATGTCCATTTGATGTGTCTATATACTTTTGAAGTAACTTTCATCATCTAGTAAGAGTTGTGGATGATAATATAGTAGATACTACTTCCTTATTTACTTCTTATTTTTGTTGCATTGTTGACAGTAATTATGGTTTTATTAGGGTTTTTTTATAAGGGATTTTCAATTGGAATCAGCTAGTTGTGCAAATCGTATATAATCAGAAAGGTTTGGATAGCATGTTTGGTGCTATAACTCGCTGCGCTCTTTTGTCCTCAACATAGACAGATTGGATGTTCTTTCGAGGCTGACAGCCATAATATAAGATAGGCTTTTTTTTTATTTGTATTTTGTTTTTTCTGATCTTTTTATGTTGTAGTTTTTTTTACATCTTTTGTTTTGTATTCTAGACTAAGTGTTACTTACTGTTGTACGGGGTAATATGGAGTGATGATGTTTTAGATGTGCATATTGATGAAGTCGTCTATTGTTGTTCAATGAGCTGCGAAAATTAGTATTTGTATTCGTGATATGGATGATAGAGTTGCGCTCTTTCTTAGTTGATGATAGAGCGTATTTTTGGGGTCCCATTTTAAGCTTAGATTATGTTCTGGTAATGAGGAGAGTATAAGCGAGTTGACCGAGGTGAGATGCACCGTTAGCATTCATATACTCTTCGCTCAATCTGTAAATAATTAGGTTATACGAGAGCAGTGTTCAGCTTGGGAGTGCAGAATAACCATCCATATATTTTGGTCAATTTCAGTCGTTCGGTACTGTTCATTTTTATCATTACGTGTCTGAATGAATGATTTAGTACTGCACGATATATATGGTCATTAGGAGATTTGTGACTTTTTGATTCTCAGTTTTTTTTGAACATTGTTCTGATGTGCCTAATTGCTTGGTTGCAGGACTGTCAAGGTTTTGTTTTGTTTGTTGGTAATTTGTTTTTAAATGTATGAAAGAGATACTTATAAAAGATTTAGGCATTGAATTTTTAAAGGCATTTATATTGATTTTTTAAAAAATTATTTTAATCAAGTTCTTGTCTACAGATTTAATGTTAGTCAAGCGCGGATTTACATTGTTCATCTAGAATTTAACGTACTATATTTTTTTATACATTTTGGATCTTTTTATACAAAAAAGACTTGAGAGTAGATGATCTGTCAAATTATTATGTTTCATGATGTAGATTTTTCCCTTAATGCTTAGTTTAGGCTTTAAGTAGGGGAGGATTATATTTTTTTTAATTGATTCTTTATTTGATATTATATTTCTTAACATTAGGTATGAAGTTCTTATTTATTGTGACAAGGTTAAATCTAAACGAAAGACATTTTAATTTTCAATTATCAAAAACAGTTTTGCAAAAATGGTCGTAAGAAAAAAAAAAGTTGGATGTTGATTTGGCTTAAGTGTGATAGTCTGGTATTTAAGAAGTGTATTCTGAATGCTGGCTAAGATGTCTTTATCATTTCTCCTCTTCTCAAACAACGGCGCAAAAAAAAATCTTACAGAAATCAAATTGTAAAACAAAGAAGGAAATATCAAGTATTGAGAAATTAAGGTAATATAAAAATAGAGAAAGATATAAAAGAAAACTTAGAGGAAAAATAAACTTTGAGAATATAAAAAAAAAAAAAAAAAAAAAAAAAAAGAAAAAAAAAAAAAGAAAGATAAATAATTTTTTTTGAGTTATAATACTTCTAGATAACATTTTTTTTTTTTTTAGATTATTGTAGTTTTTCCCCCCTGATTGTTAATATGTTAAATGGAAATATTTATTAACTTAAATAAATATTATCATTTTTTTCTTCTCCAACAAATTAAGCATATGCGAATTTTGGTTTCAATACTACTATACCAACAGTAACGGAAAGGCTTTTTATTAACAATTTAAAACTGGACCTGATATTCTGTTAATTTAAATTAAATCGTGAACCGGATGGTCAGTTATGCCTCCGAACTGGATACTATAACTATACTATATACCCTATATACCAAAAATAAAATATAACTCTTACATAGGTACTATTATAATATATATTACTATATCTATTTTATATATATTATATATATAATATTATTAATACTATATATATATACTTTTATTGAAATTTAGACTACTTTTAAAAGTAATAAAAAATAAATTTAAAAGAAAGTTTGAACCAAACACTGGATTCGGACCGTGACTGACGTTCAAATCAACAAAACCAATCGTGATCATGCATATAACTTATCATGTGAGATCATACTAAAATGAGAAAAAGACACATACACTATTACATATTAACTTACACTTATTTGATAAATATTTGTAATTTCTAATTTTAAGTTAAATGCTAAGTAATTATTCCGGTTTACGATCCAATTATTTTCGAATCTGATTTTAAGAATTAAAAACCCAATAATCGAGATCACTGGTTCTAAATCATTTAATCCAAAAACTTTTTTGATTCAATTGCTGATAGTGTCTGAAGTTTCAGTTTGAACCGGCCGGTGTATTCCGTATCTAAAGCCAATAATAATTTGTTGAGAAGAAAAAATAAAAATATTTATTTTTTAAAGGTATAAAATATCCATTTAATATATCATACAAAAAATAATTCGGGCAGGGAATTCAGAATGTGCATTATGCCATTAATGATTTGGGGAGAAAAGTCATCATTTTTCCGTTAAATTAAAGAGAATAGTTACATCACGTAAAATGCGACTCTCTTCCTAAGGTTTCCTTAGAGAGTTTTCTCCTAGTCTCATCTAGGGTTTTCCTTATCGTCTTGCTTGTTTCGATAGGGTTTTGATTTGTTTCGGTGGCTTTTGCTGTAGTGGATGTCACTAGTTTGGAATTGGGTTGTGCTACACTCTCGTTGGCTGAGGGTTTGGATGCATACAATTCCTTACTAATCGGCCTGTTAAGTTCGAGCACATGCAATAAGTCATAGCGTCCGTATTGTGCCCCTTGAAGATAACCTTTTTGTGTTCCAGTTCCCCGCCAACGCGATATGAGAACAGTTATTGATGATGGCCCATGTTCATTTGAGAACAATATGTTCGTGTGCAATCGTTATACCCTGCACCACGGTGTACATAGCATTGTGCGTCTCACGTCTTCCAAAACGACGTCGTTTTGTTAAATTGTGTAGGAAGTTGACGCGATTATGTACATTCTAGTATACAATTAATTACATTTTTTTTATACAATTATGTACATTTTTTTTTATACAATTATGTACATTTTTTTTTTATACAATTATGTACATGGTAGTTTATGTGTATTATATTAAAAGTTTATGTATATTATGTATTATGTTAGATTATGTGTATTATCTTTTCAAAAAAGAATATGTGTATTTTGTTATAAAATTATGTATATTCTAGTATACAATTATGTACATTCTATTATACAATTATGTACATTTTTGAAACATGAATTTTTTAAAAAGAAAATTAACAGTCAACACAGGAAAGCGAAATTCTCAAAAAAAAAAAGATTAAAAAAAAATTCAAAACGACGTCGTTTTGCACCTGGACGCACAATGCAATGTGCGCCCTGATGCACGATATAAATTGTCGTTCGTGTGCAAACAGTTGCCCCCCAATACACGACTTGAGGTTGTGGTTTTTGATACCCTAGACTTCTGGGTCCAAGTTCATGAGTTGCCACAGATCTATGCTAATGGGGAGTTCATTGAGAAGATTGGAAACTATATTGGGGTGTTTAAGGCCATTGAACCTAATAACTTCGGGGCCTCGTGGAAGAGTTTAATTCGTATAAGGGTTACACTGAGATAGAATGAGCCACTAATAGGTCACTCTGAACGATTATGTCGAAAGGCTTATAAGGAAGGGATCGAGCCAAAGGATTATCAGTATGGTGCTTGCCTTAGAGCTGGAGTAAGACGTCAACCAAAACTGGTGGGGGCGAAGTGGTTACTCAGTGATCTGTCGGCGGTACCAACTTGCGTCCCTTCCACCCCTGCGGTGCCTGTTAACAACCATGTGTAGTTGGAGGAGTCTACTATTTTTCATGGTGAGTTGAAATGCCGAAGGGAATCTGTTCTGAGTGACGGGCAGTCTGCGGTTTCGGATGTGCAAATGTTGGAAGCTAAAAAAAACTTGGTTTTGGTGGGTCCGATTGTCCAGACACGCCCATCCAAATGAGTACCCTAAGTTGGAACTACCGAGGTTTAGGTGGCCCTCATACAGTTCGTGAATTAATGGGCCTAATGTCTGGAGGAAGTAACGGTAGCATCAGAAACGGTCCTTTCCGAAGAATTAACGGATCCGTCAACCTTGGGAACGAGAGAAAAACCCTAACTTAACTGATACCAGATGAGAACGGTATAAACTGTATTAAATGAACAGTAATTACAACTGTACAATTAAACTAAGGGAATATATAAAAGAGAGAATACTGTTCCAAATATATAGAGTCCTAATACTAGTCCTAATACCTATAAGACGTAAAAATATGAGCAATAATGTAAAATTAATTGAAGATATTGCATGTATGCCATAAGATAAGACGTACTCTGCCTTCATGTTATATTTACCCCTGCAAATACGTACTCTCTCACTTTTAAAGGTGAACCCTACTTTCGCATTATCACAATTTTCTTTTACTATTTTCTTTACATCTATGTAATATTCCCTCATTTTCAAAAGTAGACCCACTTTCAAATAACATTACAATATAATAATAAATAATAAATAATTATAAAAGACAAAAGGCTACCACAGGCCACAACTTGAAAGCTAAATTTCAAGCCAAACTGGCACCCTAAACCCTTTTTTTTTTTTTTTAAAAATAAATTAAATCCATGTTATCTTGAAAGGGGAAAAATTGACAAATATACTACTACTATTCCCAATTTTTACTTCTTTTGATGATGACATTTTCATTGAGACCCAAAATAAAGATAACAAATAATCAATTATTATGCACATCAAGACATAAAAGTGAAACTAAGAAGTAGAAATAAAGAATATATGTAGAAATAAATTTAGCCTCAGATAAAAATAGCAGCTACTTCATTCATATATAAGAATTGATCAGAAGGCATAATGCTTAGTACGTACGTACGACCGGACTCCGGTCTAATATAAGTTGTAGAATAAGTTGTAGAATGATACTTATCGCAACTTAAATATGAAGCTAGCTAGCTAGGACATGCATAATATATATAGTTATTGAATACAATATGATCCATGATGATAAGGTTAATTAGAATTTCTTTTTCCCCAAAAGGTTGAACCCTCAACCTTATGGACGCGACCTTAATTAAAGTTCTTTGACAGGCAAGGGTGCATTGGTGGCCGGTGTGGCCACCACCTGTTTGTCCTTCTTCTGGTCTTCTTCTCCTCCTCCTTCTTCGTTGACCTGGAAGGCGGAGACGGGGAAGGTGCGGGACAAGCCGGTGGTGGTCTTGAAGTGGATCTTCCCGGTGGGGGGGTCATCGACGCTTATCTCGTTGACGGTGAGCCATAACATGAGCTCCTTGGCCTTCACTCCGGTGAGCTTCTTGATCCGACCCGTCTCAACGTAGGCAGTGACCTCGGTCCCATACTGGACCGGTCTCCCGATCTGGTCGAACTTGTGGTCCGTCTTTTTCTTGGACTTGAGCCACACGAAACCCGTGTCCTTAACGTAGCCACACTCCTCCATGTCTTTCATGGGGAGTAAGCCGTTGGGTAAGCCCACTTCTTTGAGCAGGAATCTGGACTTCTCTTGGCAGATTTCGTCGCCTTTGTACAGCTCCGTTGCGCTGTTTCTTATCTCCTCTGTGATTTGAGACGACATTATTTTAATCTCTACTATATATGCGTGTTTTCAATTATAGATGATGAGAATATATATGAGATATGATAGATGATGATGAAAAGGAGTGGGGTGGAGATCGGAGGACCTACAATATATATATACTACGTAGTCTTGCCCTTCAGGCCGGTTTCAGCTACTTTTCCCTTCTCACACTCCTCAATTTTCTTAAATGCCCTACACCAACCCCACTTATTCTCCCTACAACTATATAGGTTTACTCACTTTTAATCCTCCACCAATTCAACCAATAAACATGAGACTATTCCCTTGCACATTGGCATTTGGCCATGTCTACTGGCTAGGTTATTGAGTTACCCTAATTTACATTATCCTTCCAAATGCATGCTTTGTCGATTCAAGGTTGGGGACCTTTGGGGTTCGCGATTCAATCTTTTGAGAGAAGAAAGAAAAATAAACAGGAGACTAGCCCATAGGACTTAGCCTAATTGGTTTGCCGTCTAACTTAAAGGTCATGACCGCAGGTAGTAATGTGGTGGTTTTGGAAAAGGCTTAAAGATGTTGAAGGTCTGCATTGGATCCCTAGAAATATGTATAGGAAAAAGACTCGAGGATGTTGGAAGATCGGGATTGGATGAAGACTAGGATATGATTGGTGGACTGATTCCGCAATTCGCAATTTACCCGACTCCGTAGTGATTTTAGTGGTGGGGTCCTATGGACTTAAGATTAGTTCGGCGAAGTTGAATTACCTAAGTTTAAAAAATAAAATAAAACAGTGCATGTAAAAATAAACAGGAGACTAATTGTGACAAATAGATCAAAATTAATAATTAATAATTGAAATTTATTCATTTTTTCTTGTATCCCATATACTCATATACTCACTATCTGAAATCAATATTGTATATAATTCACAATTTTTTATTTTGGCATATTCTATTCTAGTAAATCATTTCACACTCAATTTTAAATATCCAAAATATCTCCACATGTTTCTTTTTTAAAGAAAAAAATAATAATAAAACAAAAATGAAAAAGTGCTGAATTGGCCTCTTAAGTTACATTGATAGTGCAATTGGATCCTTTAAGTAAAAAAAAAAAAAAGTTTAATTGAAGTCCCTTAAACCGTAAAATTGTTCAATTAAGTCCAAATTAATTTGTTTATCAAGTTCAATCTATGTAGTGTTGACACATGTCCTTTTTATTTTTTTTTAAACAAATCTTTTTATTTAATAAAAATTTATATATATTAATTAATAAAATATATAAAAAAAAAAACCCTCCACACAATTCGGTGAATCTTGCGCTGGGGACAACGAAAAACCAGTTTGACTTGGTCATTTTCCACGGACATTACCCAAACTAATGCCTGATTTGTCCAGGAAGCAAGACAAAGGTCAGAACGGACCATTGGGATAAATGATATATAGCAGGGTGTTCACCACAAGTAGGGCCGGGGCCGTCTCTTTCTGGAGATCCTTGATAACGAAGGGCGGAGACAGGCCTGCAACAGCCATCTGGGCCAGCGCCCTCGTTTCCAGATCTAGAGACGGGCCATGGCCGTCTTCCTTAGTAGCTGTGGGCCCAGCACAATGATCAGACCAGTTGCCCATATTTCTTTTTAAATAATAAATAATATATTTATTTTTAAATTTTTAATAAATAAAAAATTTGTTTAAAAAAATAAAATAATAAGTTAAGACCGTGTCAACACTAACATTCTAATAAAAGAATAATGTAATCTTGTTATTACCATATAACATACTTCAATTTTTGGATCTTTAATTGATGAATTATAGTTATCACTTGTTTATAGAGGACGTACTCACATTAATAATTTTTACTCAATGTTTTAGGAACTCAATTGCACATATCCATGGTGACTTAGGCGCACATGTTCCAGTACACGTATTATTACAATAAAACAAATATCTTCAGAAAACATGAACAAGAAGATATAATCAAACGTGGTTAAAATGCGCTTCATTTGTTGTTTGTATAAGCCTAAATAAAGGAGGGAGAAGTAATTTATTGTGTTCGTTCTAATTTTATTCTAATTTCAGTAACTGGATCTTCAGAATGTGGTAGTTGCTTTTACTATCGTTCCGTTATCAGAAAACACTTTTTGCTCTTTCATCTTTTAATTTTATTTGTAATATTTTTCATATTCAATGGAGAGATTATATAATTAAATAACATCCACTCGTTTTTTGGTAATTTTCATTTTGAAAAATAAAAAGATCAAATAAATTTAAAAAAAATTACATATTATATTAGTATGTTGTTGTTATTTGTTTGTTATATGATTTGATGTTTTATGTGTTAGTTTGTTTGGATGGATTGAGCATTGTATTTAATGTTTGTATAATTGTAAATTTTTATAAGATATGTCTTTTGATTTTTTCCTTTGCAGCACAGTAACATTTTATCACTTTATTGTTATTATTATTATTATAAATAAATAAATATATTAATAATGAATATGGTACTGTAATATTGAGATTTTATCAACTACTGTTTGGGAGAGCATTATTTCCGATTAAGACGGAAATTATGTAGCGAGATATTAGTATAATAATCTTTATCAAACATATTACAGTAACAATTGATGAGATCATACTAAAACACAAGATAATAAATTATATAACACAAATGAATAAACAATTTATAGAGTACTAACACTATTGAATAGAACCAACTCTTCGTGAACCATATAATCGATGACTAAACCAGATGGGTGCGACAAAGTTGTATAATAGTTAATGAAACGAATTTATAGAAGTTTTTGCATGTTTATCCGCATAGCTTTCATTGTGAATAACATCGTATGAGTAATATTACGATAAAAACAACCCCCACCTCTCGTAACAGTGAGTGCAACCTCTGCGCCGTCCCCAGATGCAAAAAACAATGGGAAGTGATAATTTCAAGCCATTCACAAAAGTGATTAAATTTGTAAGCTTTATGAGTTCTATAATCTCTAACTAATAAATTTTCATGGCTGGCACATTAAGACGGTTCCATGATTTCCAAGACAAGTGGTGTATTTAAGCAATGCAAGATTAGTTATATGTTTAATCTATCTTTATCAAATAACAATTCTTTTTTTCTTTATATATATAATATAAATATACATATTCACATTACCATATTACATCGGATGGTTGATACTGTCATCAGCAACTTAGCTATTTTATGTGACCGCCAAACACTAGTTATTCTATGAGGACCCAAGAAATGAAATAGGTAAATTGAATTAGCAAATTGCCAATTGGAGTTTTATGTAAGTAAGGCGAGCCGTATCACAAGTAGCAACATTGGGGCCTAGAGTATGTCTTACCCATTTGCCAGATATATAGAACCAGGTTCAAAAATCATATGGTTTTTTTCTTCTGCTTAGATATGCGCACGAGTCGGCACAAGCCAACCCATGGGTTTAATAATTTTGAGAGAGTTCTAATCAATACTTAACATACTTGGACCCTTGACTACAAGGAAGACTCGATGCGCGCGATTCGATTTTAGAGAGATACATAATTTGTTGATCTTGATTGATAAAGCTATTGTTATGTTGCCCCTGTATGAGCCACCCTATATACTGGCTGAAACCGAGACATTGACACGTATGAGCGGTACACGCTGGTAACCAGCATCGGAATAAAACTTAGTGGGGAGCCCGAGACGACTGCTACAAATCATGACTTTTGTAGAGGGTTGCGTTATGAATACGTCGCGTCTATAACAAATGATAAGATTTTAATGAACTTTGATTGACTTTCATCAGATTCCGTTCAAGACTCTATTAAAAATCTTACGTGACAAAACAAGATTTCATATAGAGACTTTCGAATTTCCTATATAAAAATAGTCCTCATATATAGCACCTCCTCAAACACATTGAAGAGGGAATGATGCTTAAAAACACGACAAATCGCTTTTAAAAACTCTACTTAGAATTAGTATATCAGTTCTCATCAGTACGCTTATAGCATGCCACATACCTCCTTTTTCGCTACAAAAACTAATGCCTTGCATACGACCTATTTAATGACATATCCCCTGATTTTAATCTAAATGCTTACATAATGCCAAACTAACGAACCAATCCCATATGTAGGAAACCACAATAGTCACATAAACAGTTGAGTTTACTTTAAGAAGTTTTTTTGTTATTTTTGTAAATATTAATGAATAACAAATTTATATACAAATTTTAAAAATATATCCTTTTAAGAGATAGAGAGCTATCAAAACAAATTGGATGTGGAATACAATCAGTATAGTATCCGAATAAATAAGAGAAAAAATTGCATCTTATGGTTCCGTCCAAGAAGGTTACCATGATATAGCACAATCTTCCGACTCAGTCCCTCTTATGAATGTTTTAATGGACCGTAGTCCAACATCTACATTTTTATCCCTCATTAATGAAACACGAAACGATGAGACACGTATTTGGGCATCGATACACGTAAAAACATTGACGGAAAAATTAAAAAATATTAAAATTCCAAGAGGGGTTATAAATAATGGATTATTACATTTATTAATACTACTCCTTTCTTCATATACATATAATTCACTGACACATTTCACACACATAACATCATTTTCAGCTATATTCTATCTCATGCTTTATGTATACCAGGGGATAGATTATCTTTCCAAATCCTATAGCTATTAAGTTCGTCAAAGATGTACTATCCAAAAAATATATACTTTTAAATTTATAAAGTACGAATCTGATAGCATGAACTTTTACCATATAGCAAAAGCGAATATTACGATCGTACTAAAGACATCTCAACGCTTATTACTACATTGGTGAATTCTATGTCACGATCTATAAAAATTAAACCTGAGAAATTTGATAATTCTGATATCTTGTGAATATGTCTAAAAACGATTTTATGATGTCTAGAACATTACTCAGTGACCATGTTTAGTAAGAGAGCAATTAGAACACCATTTACACATTTACAACTGATTAGTGTTTATTAGCATACTTTCTAGAACATGAGCCAAGATGCATGTGCAAACTACCCATTGTTTGTACATGACAAATTCATTCACAATCGTCCTATCATACGAGACTCAAGCTTACATACCATATATGATTATCATTGAACTCGAAAATGTAGATTGAGATAATTGCTTTTATAGAGTTGAAGAACCTTGAAATATGAAATTGCATAGGAGAGTTGAAAATTAATTTTGCGAAAGTGATTTCAATATAAGGAAAGTGAATAAAATGTGAAATTTCCATACTTATTACCCTATAAAATTTTAATATTTTTTTTTAATTTTCCGTCAATTTAACTGTCAGGGACCAAATGCACCACTTCGCTCTTAACTGAGGGACTAAGAATGGATACAGTCATAACTCAGGGACTGAGTCATCACTACCATTAATAACTCAGGGACCAAACTCGCCATTTTCCCAAGAAAATAATACTAAATTACAAATATAATGATATGGTAGTAGGGACCTTGCAGAAGGAGAGAGTATTGTACGAGTTGAGAAGTCGCTTTTATATCAAACTAGACTAGACAGTTAGTGGGTGGGTAACCCAAGTACCAGGAGGGCATGCTTCTAACAATTCAGTTTTAATGTTCAAAACAACCTTGAATTGGTAAGAATATTTAAATGCATGCTTTTTTGGGCCGTGCACTTTTGCATAAAGACATTTTATTGAGCTATGGCCAACTTGATAGCTATCTAGATGTTATATTTTTCCAAATACTAATCATACGCTAACAACCAAATGAACTTTTCATTAAGCCACAGTTGCTATAATATACAAACAAATCAAGTTGCTACAGTAAACCATTTGACCTCTAAGTTAAAATAAATGCACCATAAGATGGATCGATCTCAATTCGTGTATGGACCATATACAAGGACTCTTTATATAAATAAAAAACATAATACTAAAGTTATATATGGATAGAAACTTATAATTTGATTAACGTTCTAAATACTAGAGAACATATAGTAGATACCAACCAAAAATAAAAAAAAATTATGCATTTGTGAATATATCTTTCTATAAATAATAATAAATAGTTGGACGCTGCACACATATCTAAATTGGGGGAGCTCTTATGGGCTGTAATTTAGGAGATTTTTAGTACATTTCTCATTTTCTTTTATTAGGAAAACGACAATCTCATGCAATGAGAATAAAGAAACCCCCTTAAATATAATATAGAAAATTATATAGTCTTGAAGTATTAATATATATATATATAATATATATAATTAATATTAAATATATATATATGATATATATATATTATATTATATATAATATATATATATTATATATATATATGAGCGAGAGGAAGAGAGTTGCATTCAGGTGCGAATGTCGTGCTCAGGAGCGAAAATGCGAACCAATCGGTGCGCATCACGTGTTCAGATGTAGGTGCACATATAGTTATAACTAGGTGCACCTAGGTGAAAATATGTGCACTTGTAGGTGAAAGTAGGTGCACTTGATCAATGAATGATAACAGAGCAAAATTACATGCACTTGGAGGTGAAAGTAGTTGCACTTGGAAAGTGAAAGTAGAGGCAAAAACTACATGCACTGCAGTAAAAAGTAGGTACACTTTAGTAGTAAAAGTAGGTGCACCCGATCAATGAATGCTGACACGTGGCGCGCTCTGATTGGTTCGCATTTCTCTCCATGGGCTCTATTCGCAAGGAGTGCAACCTCTATATACTATATAATTATATATATATAATATATATATATATTATATATATATATATATATATATATATATATATTAATATAAATATATATTAATATATTAATATATACACACATAGTGTTACGTTCACATGTGACAGTCAATAAATATAGAGGACTGTTAGCGGACAAGATAATGGGTACAAGACAAATTAGTATTCATGCACACATTCTTTAATAACCAATGGCAACACTAGCATATATTGATATAACATCAGTTTTAGAACCCATGCTCTATTAATATTAACAATCAATGTCACACGACATATCTAAAATTAATTTAAATTGATGAATTCTCCAGTGACTGCGAACACCATCGACAGTCAACTAAAAAAAGACACATGTGTAACTATCCATTATATCAGACTAATCGCACACGACTCAATCTGTCCTCAAAAACAATCCCCTCTATAATATAGGTTGTCCCTCATTAAACAATACCCTAATATGCTAAAATGAATGAAGAAGATTGAAATATTGAGGTAGTAATATTAGTATTGCCAGAAGAGCGTTGTTTCAATCGAACTACCACAGTTATAGATATAGTAGCCGGAATTTAATGGATTGTGCAAGGCAGGGCTACTACACACATTTGGGGCTCAGTAAATTTCACAATGACACAATATATTATCTGATCATAATGGTTTGTCAATACATATATTTTAATCCGTACTCCCACAATTACTCCCTCTCTGCACATCAACTAACAATGAAATTTACATAAAACTTATTTGCTATGAAAATTTTGACCTAAATTCGACTCCTGTGTTAGGACTTCGTTGGATTCTAACATTTTGGATTTATTTCTGTAGTTTAAGATATTCGTAGTAGACATTTATACATCTTTTAAACACAAACTTAGAGTACAATTTACTTTATATAATATGTCCTTTCTTATTAAGGAATCGACAATATTATGAGCGTATATTTAGTAAGAGTCATATTCTCAAGGTGGCGCATTTTCATGTATATGAGTATTTGAGGTATATGAATTATCTTAGAATTAAGCGGATCACTACAAGTCCTAAGCATCGAACTTATTTTACCTAATATTCGCACATTATGGATGTGCCACTAATAATTGTAATTTATATTATTACATGTAAAAGTCCAAATATTAAATGTGGTTGTGCCATAATTGTAATATATATGCAAGTATCTTATAGCTGTTTAATATTTGTTATAGGAATGATAATGGAATATTGGCTCTCGCTATTGTGGGTTATTGTTCTTCATACTTGGTCATTTATGATGGTTGTGTATACTTTGATTGTAATATGATACATTACGTAATAATGATGATCGATCTCCATCAACGGTTAGTGTTCGTGTTGTGATTTTTATACCTCTTTCAATAACAGTTTGTTCAGGTCGACGGAGCCTATTATTTCTTTTGTCTCTAGTGTAATCACGTATAGTCTTTATTTGAGTTTTATTGTTCCTGATTGAGTTCATCACTTAATTGAAGTTTATATGCATCCTCAACCAAATTGCTTACCCCGTGCGTTGGGCCGCGAGGATAGATGGGAGATATGTATCACCAAAATAGCGTATAATAATTTTTCCTCTCACTGAAATAATATGCTCTGTTCAAAATATGGGAAACCGTTATCTTAGAACGAATCAGGTGGGGGTGTGAGAGGGCCCTTAGGGTAGGGTTGCACCTTATATTGATTCGAAGAAATGGAAGGATATTTGAAATGAAAGAAGTGTAGTGCGGTTAAGTTGGGTATATTTTTTTGAAGTGTAATGTTTATTCCTTGGCTGCATCAAATGGTAATTTTGGACTATAGAGTTAATCTAAGTAATTCCAGACAATTAGAAATGCCGTTAAGCAGCACCCACTGCCGCATGCTATACTTATAGTGTATTTTCGAGACTCTAAGTTTGTGAGGCGAGAGCGAAAAGTTAAGTGAACAACTCAGTGATAACTGTTAAACATTAGGAGTGACCTCGAAGTTAGAAGTCAATAGGGATATGAATAGAAAGCTACAATTGATATAATCTTTGTAAGAATACTAGGACATACTCACCCTAATAGGAGAGTTCACCAAGCAACTTAATGCTGAGCGAAACGCTCATTGTACCCATGAAGCGACATATATAGGTGAACACAAGAGGTAAAGACAATTAGATCACATTAAAGCATATTTTATGATGTAAAGATAGGATATTTGTCCGATGAACATTTTCAATGCTAGCCATAAAGCCAATCATCTTTCCCACATTTCACTGATCCTCTTGTATAGGCCTTAATATTAGATCTCCTCACTATAATCAAGCAATAATTAACAGAGATGCTATCGCTCCCTACATTTGAGATGTCTTATCAAATATTACTGCTCAGTATGATTTAGATTATAGTGAAAGGCAGGAACACAAAGATCATCTCTCTCTGCAGGCTTGGTGGTGGGAGTTTACCTAGTCAGTCTCTTCATGGAATAAAATTTCGTGGTAATATATTATTGGTGAGGTAAGGGTTCTGAATTGCTTTCTAACCCTATTTATAGATATCAGGAATTCCCAAATCCAGAATTATGATATACGTGCTAATATACAACTGTATCCCATCCATCTTTTGTTACGTTTAATCAAACCCATAACCTGAGCCCTGAAATCTACCTTCATTGCATTGTCAACAGCCATGATGACACACAACTGGTGATTCTTACGATCCCCACTTAGATCATACTAGATAATATCCCAACTAGCCTTGTTATCAAAGGGGGTTTAAGATAGATAACGTCCTACTTTGTTTATCTATATGCTAAGGAAAGACCGCTATCTTAATAGATCTCTTAAGTCGTCCGTAAGCGGGTGTGCAACTCGTGTTAATGTTACAAAGTAGCGGTTGCGCAAGATGTACCCTACGAAATACTAAGAGTACAATAAGACTTGAAGCACGGGAAATTCTAACCAAATTAAATCATTTTTACAATTTTACCTATTCTCTCTCATTTTAGATAAATCGAGTATTTTAATCTTATATTTCACCCAAAATGTTAGTTAGGGAAGTATAAATTGTACCTGTAGATATATATAATCCGCCTCGGTATACGACGGAGTCAGGTGTTTATTCATTCTCAATCCCCTGCGGCACATTCCCTCACTTGTAGGCTCAGCTAGCTGACTTCTCACGCTCCAAAAGAGTCGATTGTGGGTCGGCCGCCTTTCCTCTACTGTGGCTAACTCGTATTCTCTGATACCAAGGATTGTCCGAGGACAACAAGTCCTCCCTCGCCCTAACTTCTATCTAGAGAGCCCATACTCACAAATGATATCCCACGCAGAAAGCTATCCAGGGGACAATGTCTGGTCCGCCGGACCCGCGAACAGACACGGAAGCCCGACCCAAAAGGCAAAGGCACTAGAAGGACGTAACTTGGCCGTTGTTGCCCAAACGACCACAATGTTTCGAGCTTAGAACTGTTCTGGGCCTTGTTATCGCCCAAACGACCACAATGTCGCTTAAACTTCTTCCGTCCTTTTGCCTCAATGCACAACCACAATCGTCCTTAAATTTCCGGTTTTGTTTGCCCAAACCGACCGTACCAGTCGCTAAACCTAAAGGTGTGTCTTTATTTGCCCAACCAACCGCAAATGTCCGCTAAAACTAACTCAGCTTTATAGCCCAAACGACCTTGCAAAGTCGCTTAAACTTTTGTTTCTCTTTGGACTTTTCTAATAGACGTGTGACGACCTGCTAGCGTCGCTGTGAACTTCAAATTCCAGTTCAGTACCAATCAGTGAGGCCCAAGCCTGACGCTAGTTCCCGACCCTTAAGTGTCGAAAGGCTTTAGTCTCGCTCCAATACTGTGTGTATGGGTTAATAAGTTTTGTGGTTTCTAATCCGGTTATGGTCGGCATTGCCACCCACCGGCCCCCACGCAAGCCTCGAGATCACGTCTCGGTTTCAACCCTACTAGTCTATCGCACCTTTTTTGACCCGGTTAGGGTATAGGCATCGCCACCACGACGTTTTACAAAGACTAGTTAAGTATGGTTGGGATTTTCCATCACTGGCGCTCTTAATAGTCTGGTCCAGGTCGGCATCATTGCCACCCACGACGCTTTTAAGTCCCGGTATAGGTTGGCAAATCTGCCTATCAACCCAGTAAAGCACCGCCCTAGTTAGGTGCACTATCGGTATCGTCAGCTTTAACCCTAGCATAGAGAAGGGTGGCATGTTCCTGTTCGAGTACTCGGTTAGGTTGGCCTCCAGCCACCCACCAGCTAGGTCAGTTCAAGACCATGTCTGACTTTTAAACCCAACGTCAGCAACATATAAACCCTCTACCTGTGGTAGAGGTTCGATCAATCGATCGGGGCAGCTAAACTCACAGTCAGTTTACTATCAAACATACAAGTTCCAGAGTCTTGCAAAATTAGGCAAGACGACCAATGGTCACCTGCGCTTTGGAGTAATCAGTCGGTGACTGTCATTTTCCTTTATTTGCTATCTAAGTTTTGCAAAGAGAAAACTTGGGAAATCCATTCGATCTACATCCCTTAGCGTTCACGATTCTCCCGCAACCTTAAGAGCAGTGTGGGCTACCACTTTGGTAAGGGTTGTATGTAGCGCTTGCTCCTCATCCTGTGGAGTCTCAGAGAACTAATGTTGCTACTCCCGAGCAAAGAGACCCTCTCCGGTCTCGTTCCGTTAGACTTCGAGTCTTCCAGCGCCTTAGGCGCTTCCGATCAAAAGTAACCTTCCCGGTCCTCGCTCATCGTTAGACCATTGGGTTTCCTCCCGAAGTGTCCCTGAAAATGTTGACCCGCCTAGCGACTATTCAAAATCCGCATAAACCCGAGCACTAATCTCGCTATCGTCTAGACACTGGTCTTCCAAGTTTAAAGTCATAGAAAGTTTGATCCCCAAATCGCAAATAAAATTTACTCTCTGGTCGTCACCCAGCAACTCGGTCGGTAGACCAGTAAAGTAGACCTCCTGGGTCGCAGCTAACACCAATCTCAACGATCTTAGCTAGCTTTCCCCGGTCAACTTGAGGTTCGGTAAAGATTCAACCTCTTGGATCGTGTTTGCGAAAACCGAATCCCCTAAGGTCGGGTAACCCCTTATCGTTCTAAAATACTGGGCTTATGGTATATAATCTTTTTCCCTTAGGTAGAATTTTTTCCCACTGTGGTTTTTCCTAGTCTTAAGGTTTTTAATGAGGCAATTGGCGCATGTCACGAATCGTATAATCAGTTATTCAGCCCGAATCCTTCTCGCTAACTCATCGTCCGGGCACGGACTGAGGGGGGGGCTTCATGATGGGCAATATAAATCCCCGGGTTCAGGTCTCGTACATCCGTCCTCGCTGTTTTGGGTCCGGGTCAGGTCAGCGAGTCCAAGGTCAAACTCTCTAGGAACCAATATCATATCACACAGAAACACCAGGGACCGGAGCAAGGTGGGTAGGGGGCAACTCTCACAGTTACTTTTTTTATTTTTGATGTACACAAGTATCATCACGCAGAACTATCCAGGGACGGACAAAATGTGGTAGGGGGCAGATGCCTCACAGTTACTTTTTTAATACTCTGATGTACGGCTGCTATCTTAGTGTATGTTCATATACTTCCTCAATCTAACGAGACACAAGAACCAATAACCGTCTCCACGAGGCTCGACCCACACTTTCAAATGAGTACCGGATACATTAAACTAACTTGTTACTTTTAATTTAATATGTGTAATTATAATGGTGTTTTATTCAAATATGTATCAATTAAATAATGTTCATATTTTTGTTTAAATTTTATAAAGGTTCATTGTTATTTTCGACATATCACATATTACAACTATATTCTTAGTAGTGT
>VALG01011065.1:11592-29059 GCA_009835305.1 Ipomoea purpurea
CCAACTTCCAAGACTTCATTATTCGCATATAGATAACATATTTCTCCCTAGTCCATCATAGTTCTCGTGCATACTGAAATATGAAATTCGACACCTGAAAGTATTCTTAAATCAAGTTATACCAAAAGGTCTGAAATTACCAAAATGCGTTTCCGGATACCAAAAGTGGTCGGAACAAGACTTTGATTGGATTTAGAATCATTTCAGATGGTCGAAAATTTCATAATTTCCAGTAGTGTGCTAGTAACCAGGCTGATGGCTCTGACATTGTCAGCTTCGATTATCACTTTATTGTAGCCTCGACTTTTTGCATGCAACGAGGCTTGTATATGCCCAGAGCTCTACTTCGAGCGGTCGCACATGATCCCACTCTTTTGGAGAATGCCAAAAGAAACTCAACTTTGTCGTCTCTAATTATCCTGTTGCTTGTTTGTTTAGTTGTTAGACATTAGTTTACTTGGGATAAAATTGTTGGTGATAATGAACCAAAATTGATTTAATATCCCTTAAAATAATATTTATATATATACACACGAAATAATATATAAAATATTATTGGATATACATTTCCAATTATTTATACACCAAGTAATATATATAAAACGGACCGCTACGGTTATACTATATACATGTAATTACGAAAAAAGAGGGTTTATACCATTAATATCAGACCAAAAAGAAATATAATCCTTAGTTAAATTCAAACAACAAGAAAAACGGATTTTTGCTTAAAAGCATAATCCAAACAAGAAAGAAGGAGAGAAAAAGAAATGTACGAGTTAGCAAAGTGCATAACTTTCCTCTATAAACCTTATTTAGCCAGCTCCCCAAAATGCTAGGTTGCTAGGAGCGTTGTCGGCCTAGGTTCCAGATAAAAACGTACAACGGTCGACGTTGGCACTAAACACGAACCCGGCGAACAAGAGCACGGGCATAAAACAAGCCTTCAAGAATGGAGTAAGAAGCAGAATGTTGAGAGAAAAGAGATCTGTGTGTGTGTTCTTGTGTAGTTTCTCAATTTCTTTCGCTCAACATTGTGATAAAGTGAAGAGTTGATAATATAACCTGAATCATCCATGAAACATTAACCACATAAATTCGATTTAAAAATTGAATTATAACGTTTGAAACGTCGTACTATTTCGAAATAATATCAACGTCACGAACTTAATATCCGATTAATTCGTACCGATTGTAGCGACCCGTTTCAAATATCTGAGTGACCGAGAAGTTCGTACAAACCCGAAAGGTTAACAAATTGGAACCGGAAAGCACACCCGAATGGTCCGCAAGCACCAAAACGGTTGCGGCACGAATCAATGCATTATAGCATTGACTCGTGCTCAGCACGGAAGTAGCTCACGAAAGGAGAGCACGATAGATAGCTCACACTTAATTCACTAATTAAACTTTCAATGCTTAATTACATGTAGCAACTTTGGTCCATGCAAAAGTCCTTGCATAACTTTTGTCCCATTCTTTAAGCTTTCCAAAGCTTAATCATATTAAGCTTATCCCTTCGTGATGCACCATCACAGCTAACTCTTTAATTAGCTATCAAGCTTAAACTTATACATTTCGGGTACAACAAATCACAAGAATTACTAATTTTTTTTTTTTTTGAAAAACAAGAATTACTAATTTAATTAGCAAATATCTAACATAATACCGATCCAATAGGGTATCATCATGGAATGGAAATAGTATCAGAAACGCTCTCGGATCCGTAATGCCGACGGCAACCTCTCAGTCGCCGGAAGGCCAAGACGTGCAAAATCTTAATACTAGAAGGTCGAAAAGAGGCAGGATCGATACAGAGGTTAACCCCCTACCAACACCAGAGGAGAGGAATCAACAGTCAACTACTGCCGCCGATTTGGTTTCGTCGGGGTCAGCCAGTGGAAAACCCCAGATGGGACACCGAATCAAGCTGGTCTCGCAAGGGCTACGGGGTTCAGGTCGATGAAGAAGAGAATCTGACGAGGAGGAAACGACCATAGTCGATTCGGACCCTACCAACCCGGTGATACCGGTGACAGAGAAAAGAGAAAGAAAGACTCAGGAAACCATGGAGGCGATCGCTAATCTGCAAGGTTCTTGGCCGAAAAGTAAGCTACTCGTATCTGTTACAGAGGCTACAGAAGATGTGGAAACCTGAAGCCGGATTTGAGTTGATTGCACTAGATCAAGATTACTACTTAGCCAAGTTCGAGGCACTGAGGGACTACGACTTCGCAAAATTCGAAGGGCCGTGGGTAATTTTAGACCATTATTGATTGTTCAGGAGTGGGAACCCAACTTCCATCCGTCAAAGAACACAACGGAGAAACTCCTCGCCTGGGTAAGATTCCCGGCCCTGCCGCTTGAATATTTTGATAGTAATTTCTTGAGGAAGATTGCAAGAAGGATAGGCCGCCCCATCAAAATTGACTATACAACCAGCTTGGTCTCCATTGCCAAATTTGCCCGAGTATGTGTGGAAATCGATATCACGAAACCACTTCTTGCGAAGTTCACTCTCGAAGAAGAAGTCATACCATCGAGTATGAAGGGATTCACTTGATATGTTTACCTGCGGACTATACGGCCATAGACTGAATCAATGCCCCAAGACTGCCGGAGAAAGGGGCAAAGATCAAGCACTAGAGGGTGTCCAGAATGAAGAGGGAGAAACTCACTTAAATCCTTAGAAACCAGCCGGCTCCACAAGCAAGGGATCTATCGGCCAAATATGGTTCTTGATGATATTGCAAGGAGGGATAGGAGGGGCCCAAGGGTGATGGACAACCGCCGAATGCCGGGAGACTAGCTACGGGTAGGGCAGAGGAACCCCAACAAGGACTGGGAATTCCGTCCCGATTTGCCTCCTTAGATGGGCTTGATGGGGCGGAGGGTATGGCCATCAACACTGAAGACAGCACCAAGGAGGGTAACCAGAATACGAGAAATGGCAACCAACCTGCAATCACCAACCTCCCAAGAATCAGGACGAAACAACCAGCCAATGGATCTAATGGGAGGTCCCAGGCTGGGGAAGCAAAGCCACCCCTGCAATTCTAACAAAGAATGATGTTCGTCCACACAGGCACAACGTGGTGCGATCAGGGGTAGAAGTGGAAGAGGTGGTACACCAAGGAGGGCTGCGGCTGAGAGAGAGAGCACACGGTGGTCCGAGGTCTACTCGAGGCGGACACACTATAACTACTATGGTTTTTAGATCAGATAACCAAGAGGAAGTGGCACCAATGGAAGTGTTTGATGTTGGTGGGAGTAGTACCCAACAAATCTGTGCTGACCATCCAAAATTCACCTAAGCCCCCAGACATTACATGGAAGTGGCGGAGGGGTAGTGCTGGCTGGAATGGCCCTGGTTCACTTGATGTTGCAAGGCGCAGTTAAGCGCCATATCCTATTAAGTGGGAGGATGGTTTGGTCGTCGCTACTGAGCGAGTCTGGTTTTTAAATTTTGTTGTCATGAAAATACATGATTTGGAATTGCCAAGGGGCGGCGTCAAGGTCTTTCTGCCGCACCCTAAAACAGTTTGTTAGAAGGCATAAGCCTTCCATTGTCTGTTTACTAGAACCAAGGTGTCGGGGGACCAAGCAAACACTATTTGTGATGATCTTGGTTTCCCGAATGGATGAGAGTAAGCGGTCGGTTTCTCGGGAGGAATTTGGATCCTCTGGAGAGAGTTCTGCATGTTAACATTATTTTTACCCATCCCCAGTTTGTTGTTTTACAGGTAGGAGAAGGGAATCTGGAACCATGGTTTATTTCGGTTGGTCTATGGCAGCCAATTCTTCAATTACGAAGAAGCTGTTTTCCGACCTATAGCCAGCTTCTGAAATTCAAGGACCATGGATGTCAGTAGGAGACTACACACGGTATCTTCTCAGGAAGAAGTCAGTAACCCTGAGACTTTTAATTCGGCCAGATGCCGGAATTCAATGATTGATATTCCAAGAAGGGGTTGATCGACTTAGGCTTTAGAGGATCGAGTTTTTACTTGGATGAGGGCATTAATTACGCTAATTTCAAGGGTGACGCCTAGACAGAGCCCTTGTCAACACAGAGTAAAATTAAGATTCCCGCATTCGCATGTGGAACATCTTCCGATGTGTAGCTTCTGATCACTCTTCCACTTTTGATTAAATACTAACATTGAAGTGTACCCCATGAGAGCCAGGAATTGAACTTCAGGTTTTAACTTTCACTTGGACCACGGCACAGAACTTTAAGGAACTTATAAAACAAGTGTGGGACCCTAGAGTAGATCTGGAGGCTAACAAGAAAAGACGACCAGCACTTCAACAATGGAACATGAGTGTATTTGGTAACATATTTCAAAGGAAGGAGCGCGTTCTGGCAGGATCAGTGGAGTACAGCGAAGTTTATGCATTAGAGCTACCCCGAATCTGCTGAGATTAGAAAGGAAACTCCAAGCGGAACTTGAAGAAACTCTCCATCAAGAGGAACTCCTTTTGGTATCAACGATCAAGAGGAGGAGTGGATAACGGATGGGGACGCAATACCCGGTTCTATCATATGGCCACGATGGTTAAGAATTCCAATAGCAGGATTAATGCGCTGAAAGACGAGGAAGGCAATTGGATAGCAGAGGAGGGAAGGATCATTGAACTCGTTCAAAAGTACTACGTAAACCTGTACGCGAAGGAGGCAGCCCCCGTAGCAACATAATTGCCTTAGAACAGTTTCCCACCATAAGTGAGGCAGCCTGGGCAGAAATCGAAAAGCCATGGTCTATGACGGAGGTCAGGCTGCGGTTTTCGACATGGAGTCTTTCAAAGGCTCCAGGACAGTACGGGTTTTGATGCTGCGTTCTATCAGAATACTTGGAGCATCGTGGTTGAATCCATTGTCAAATTTGCCAAAACCTTTCTTGAAAAAGGGGAGCTGCCAGACTACTGTAACGATACAGTTTTAACACTTATTCCTAAGGTGCCTTCTCCGGAGACAGTCAACCAGCTTCGCGCAATTGGTTGTGTAATGTCACGTAAAAATTCTGACTAAAGCTCCAAAGACATCTCCAAGAGTCTGGTTGGTTCCCATCAGACAAGTTTCGTCCCAGGTCGGCTAATTACCGATAACATATTGGTTTTCCAAGAGGCTCTCAATTCCATGAGATGTAAAAGAGGATCAACAGGATGGATGATAATGAAGATCGACTTGGAGAAAGCATACGACAGACTGGACTGGGACTTCATCGAAGATACACTAAAAGACATTGGCTTTAACAATACTTTGGGTCAGGAATATTAATGGCCTGTGTGACGACGTCAAGATTGTCAACCACTTGGAATGGACACCAATCTGACTGGTTCAAACCGGAACGCGGAATTAGGCAGGGAGACCCAATGTCCCCCTTCTATTCGTCCTATGTTTAGAAAGACTAAGCCATCTGATTAGTGAATCTGTGGCTCCAGGTAAGTGGAAAGGCTTTAAATGCAATAATCGTGCCCCTCATATCACACATTTATTCTTTGCAGATGACATGGTGTTGTTTGGGGAGGCGACAATTCGTCAAGCTGAAGAGATGAAGACCTGTCTGGAGAAGTTCTGTAGCAGCTCGGGTCAAAAAATCAACCGGCTTAAGTCTTCGATCCTTTTCTCGAAAAAAATTCCAAAAGGACCAGCAGAGCGAGATAGAACATGCATCGGGTTTCACCAAGGTGTCGAATATGGGTAAATACTTAGGTGTTCCCTCCATTCATTGGAGGTTAAAGAATGAGACATTCGCAAGCCTAATAGAGAGAGTCCAATCAAGATTATCGGGCGGAGATCTCATACACTCTCCTTAGCCAGCAGAATCACACTTGTGAAGGCAGTCCTTTCAGCAATCCCTTACTACATGATGCAATCAACCCTTCTACCGGCTGGCGTGACCTCTTCAATAGAGAAGTTAGTCAGAAGATTTATATGAGGGGGGAGGGGGGGGCACGGAGGGAGCAAGAAGCAATCACCTGGTAAATTGGAACACAGTAATTAGAGATAAATCGAACGGAGGTCTGGGTATAAGAAGCCTAGATGGTATGAACAAGGCATTCATGGCGAAACTGGGTTGGAGGATGGCTCGAAACGAAGACATGCTATGGGTACAGCTACTAAGAGCAAAATATAATGTGAATTCTACCCAATTTGAAGAATGGTCTCCAAAACCAAACATGTCCAATGCTTGGAAAGGTATCCTCAAAGCTATTCCACTTCTACGAAAGGGAGTAAAGAAATTTGTTAAGAATGGCAAAAACACATGCTTCTGGTTAGATGCTTGGGTGGAAGACTGTCCATTACAGCAACTCGCCTTGGCCCCCATACCACAACATGAGATTGCCAAATCGGTAGCTTGTTATTGGAACCCCAGTACCGGCTGGAACAGAGAGATCCTGGAAGGGTTACTACCAGAGACCACAATTAATAAGATTTGTGCGATTTTTCTATGTCATGATCACGATGAATCCGACTTTGACGGCTGGGCGAAGGAAGACAACGGGGAATTTTCCGTTAAAACTGCATATGCCTTGGACTCAGAGCAGGCCTCACCATTAGAAGCGGCCAAGTGGAATAGCATATGGAAGCTGAAAGTGCCTAACTGCATCACCTGTTTTCTATGGCTAGCAAAACACGTGAAGCTCATGACCAACAATAACAGAGTTAGGCGTGGTTTTACATCTTGCGACAAATGTTGGAGGTGCAAAGACGTGGTGGAAGATATGGATCATGTTCTTCGCAAATGTCTATTGGCAGATGCAGTCTGGAGAAGTATATTACCTGCTGAGCATGCTCGGAACTCTGGTGAGAATTACCACAAGTAGATGGAGTTAGGCATCAAAGGCAGAAAGCAAGGCAACAATCCCTTCAACACCAACACAACCTTCGCTGTGACTTGCTGGTGGTTATGGAGATAGCGCAACGAAGCTGTTTTTAGGAATTCATCCAAGCCACTGCCATCCAAAATTATCTGGATTAAAGCTCAAGTCGAAGAAATCATGAAAGCATTTGCCAGTAAAAAGAAAGGTAATCCCAGACAAGTTACCCCCAGGTGGAACTTGATTAGATGGGAGAAACCGAGGGAAGGCCGGATCAAAATTAACGTCGATGGGACGGTGGATCTAAGCTCAGGAGAGGCTGGCTGCGGTGGCGTTCTGAGAGACTAGAATAGACTTTGGCTTGGAGGCTTTGTCTCAAGTATTGGAGTCTGTTCACCACTGGTAGCAGAAGCCTGGGCAATACTAAAAAGAATACAATTCGGTCTCGCAAAGGGCTTCACGAAAATTGACTTGGAGAGCGATTCCAGGGAGATAGTGTCAAGCATCAATGGTGGCAGATTGGAAAACACTATCGCCCAGAATATTCTCAAAGCATGCAGGAAGGAACTATGTAAAGTAGAGGATTGGAGTGCGACCAGTATATTCCGAGAACAAAATCAGGTTGCGGATGCTTTGGCAAAATTGTCCAGAGGATTGCCAAGAGGAATACACCCGCTTACAAATCCATCTCATAGCATTAGTATCCTATTAGAAGATGATGCCTGTGGGTTCCCCACATGGCGGCAAGCAAATATTGTAAGCTAATGATGTACTATTTGGGTCTCCCCCTTCCAGAATATATAAAAAAAAAATTAGCAAATATCTTAAGATTTTGACTTCTCTCAAAATAGGTTCACTTTGAGAATCAATTTCTCATTCACCTATTACTCAGTTTGAGCGTACATTATATCAAATTCTTCGTCTCACTACGAAGAACCCAAATCCACCTTGACCCGACCCAAATCGAAAGTGGATCTCACATATACTTGTACCACAAAATAATCACTCAAAATATTATTTTAATGCTATTTTTTCAACACAAATTGATAATTTAATTTGGTATAGTCAAGGGACCATTTTGGTCAACACATGCACCATTTCCTCTCTTATTAAACTGAAGAGTTAATTACTGAAATGGTCTCTTAACAAAAGAGTTAATTACATATAGGATCAAATGAGAACAGGGTACTCCGTAAAAAAGTGAGGACTAATCACAATCATATCATCCATCAAGGTTCATAATTGGTAAAAAAAAAAAAAAAAATTAGTAAAAAATAAAATACGGCTCAATATTTATAATAAGAAACTCACATTTTTTCTCTTTATTTTCTAACAAATCTCAACCCTCTAATCTATCTAAATGGATGGATCATATTAGTCCTCAATTTTTACATGGAAGTATGTTCTCACTTGAACCCTATATATAGGAGTTGGTCCAAATGAGAACAACCCTTCATTGTAAAAAGTGAGGATTGATCTTAATTGTTCCATTAGGATTCATCAATGGTGGAAGGTTTTCATTAAAAAAAAAAAAAAAAAAAGATGATGTCAATTGTATAATTATTGCAAACTTTCAAATTTATAATATTTATAAAAGTAACTCGCATTTTTCCCCTTACATTTTAACAACTCTCAAATTTTTTTTTTTAGTACTATTGACTTGTTACAATGCAGTATCTGTTCATACTAAGACACAAAGAGTCAATACCGCATGTACTGTGCCTCAAACCTACCTACTTAACTTTTTATGTGTGGTTGGGAGGGGGGTGGGGGGGAGGAGGGGGGGGTTAGAAAGTCCCTGAGTTTATGGGTATTATTGAGATATAGTTTACACAATACTTGTACAAACTCAATATTTTTACCATTCACTTTAGAGTGGCACTAAGTATTAGAAACTAATTAATGTAATTAAGTATTATACCTTATTTTAGTATTAGACATGCATTGGATAATTATTTTTGTTCATCGCCAATACAAATATAAATATAAATATTTACTCAATAAAATTCTAATAGTTCACAAATAAAATTATAAAAAAAATTAAAAATTAAAACAAAACAAAACACTATACAAATAATGCCACAATCTAAGAAAAAGGGGAGAGTTAATACTAGAAATGGTCCAAATATCAAGGTAGTTCTAATTTTTGTTATTAACTTTTTAATTAGCCAAATGCGATACCTATATTTATCAATTATCAAAAGTGGTCATTTGTCAGTTGTCACAAAGTATGTTAGTTGACTGTTTAAATGGATGATATTATCCTCATTTGTTTGTTTGGTTTTTTTTTTTTTTTTTTTTTTTTTACTGTCTTAACACTGCTAAACTTATTTTTTTTTTTTAACTAAAATTTATTTGTAGCAATTATTCTATTATATAGTACTTTTTTAAATATATTTCTACTTTAAATTCTACTCTAAATTTTTACTCCCTTTCTTCAATTTTAATATTAACTTTTGTCACATAATAAGAGAATAAAAGTGGAAAAATAGAAATAAGGTGTACGTGTAATAGAACTAAAAAAAAAAAAAAACTATGTAAGTTTTGAAAGTTGTATAAAAGTGGGAAAGAAGCAACTTTATTTGATGTGATAAATTAGTTGAGTAATTATTATCACAATGTACGAATGTAATGGTTACATCGAGAGAAGAAAAAAAAAAAAAAAAAAAAAAAAACTGTGTACAGCCCAAGTAGTTCATTTACTTCTTCTCTCTGGTAGTCCCCTACATGTAAAGTTCTTAGCAGTCTTATACCCACATTTTGTCATTTTCAATCTCCCTGCCCAAAATATGTTGTCACAGTCACAGAGCATATCCCTTCTATTAACCACCAGAATCGAGCTGGGGCCGAAAGTGATATCAACTTTCCAGAATCGGGCGGAACTCGAGCTTTCCACGCGCCCAATGGGCCCAGTTTCGATCCGAATGAAGCCCAAATGCTTTTCAATGTTAGTCCAAACAAGATATTTACAATTGGGCCGACACTTCTGGCCAGCCGTCGTTATATCATAGATCGCGGTGTATGTGTACTACGGTCAGAAACGGTGCCGTTTCTTTAAGTAAAGAACGGCCGCGCCCTGTTATAGTTAACGGATCTGCTTGTTTAGATGTATTAAACACAACTTGCACACAATATATCTAAACCGACACTAACAGTTATTCAAAAATGATACTGTAATTATAGTTGAAATGAACTGCAGTGTATATTAAAATGAAACTGAATAACATCACATATTTTGAGGTGTATATTGTACAATGAAGTTGTAATTATATCAAATTGATCATGTAGTTGTGTTTTAATGAAACTATAGTGTATATAAAATTAAAATTAAATAACATTTCACATATTTGATTATAAAATATCGAAGACTATAGTCTATATCGGAAATGAAACTGTTAGTTGTGTTGAACTGACACTGGCCCCAATGTATACAAATGACACCTGAACAAGGGTTACTTTTTGTAAAAGGGTGCGAAACGGCGGAAAACAAACACTATTTATTTTCATTTAAAAAAAAACGCGGTGCATGATATAATTTGCCTCTGGCCAGCATTGGGGCAAATCAGTCGTTATATCGTGGACTTTGGTCCAATACACAGAATTCATGTTCATAATCCATAGAATTCATGTTCATAATACACATACACATAAACACAATATAATGAACATTCTGTATATTATATAGTTGATGACACATAAACACTTAACATAATACACAAAATAAATGTTCATAATGCACAGAATTCATGTTCATCGTATCGTGTTTATGTGTATGTGTATTATGAACATGAATTTTATACCTTATATGAAATAAAATTATGTATATTGGACTAAGGTCCACAATGCACTATGGACCCTAGTCCATGATATAATTTGCTGGGGCAAATTATATCAAGGGACCAAGGATAACTTATATTATGGATCATGATTTTAAATGACATTTAGATTATGTATTTTCAGTTAACATATTATGTGTCTGTAAATAAATTGAAGATACATAATATGTTAGGCAAATTTTACTATAGTTCCATTACAACACAACTAAAGTATCATTCTAATTCAGCTATAGTTTCATTTGACAATATGCATTCAATATGTGAGACATGTTATTCAATTTCATTTTAAATACACAATAGTTTCATTTTATTATGAGCACATCATAAATATGAGATTAGTTAAGCATAACGGTCGTCGTTTCTTTTTACTTAAAGAAACAGTTGGACCATGGCCCGCACAGCTGTGCGGACCATGGTCTATTATATAACAATTGAATATATTAATTGTAGACACATAATATGCAATGTGCATTTAGTTAACAAATTATGTGTCATCAATTTATTTAGAAACACATAATATGTTAACACATAATTTTTTGGCCAAGGTCCACAATACAAGATGGACCCTAGTCCATGGACCCCGTCCTCGTTTAACCCGGGTTTTTGACTAGCCGAACATGCATTTTTCTAGCTCAGCTCGTCTAACCCGTCGAGTCTTGTAAGAACGGGCTGTAATATACGAGTGTAGATAATATGGAGTACATGCATTTTTCTAGCCTATTTAGTCCACCAACCCGTGCTTAACCGGGTTGAGCAAAAAATTCCAGTCATGATTTGAAACATACATGCCAGGTCGAGCTCAGCTTGTTTCTTCCCCAATCTGTGACAAGCCAGCTCGCATGGGATGGGCTGGCCCGCTTTGACAGATTTAATAGTTGTATGGTCCAATAAAGCGCCGTTTCTTTTAATTAAAAGAAAGAGTTAACATTATCGTGAACCAATAATGTATAACGTTACAGATATGCATACTGTCAAATGAACTTATAGTATAATTAAATTATACTTTAGTGTTGTTATAATGAATTTATTATGTGTATCAAATGAAATAGGATAACAGAGTTTATACAAATATGTTTATTATCAAATAAACTTGTAGTGAAATTAAGATGATATTTTATTGTTCCTATAGTGAACTTATTGTATCTATAAGATAAATTGAATAGTATATAGCTCATACACATATGCATATTGTCAAATGAATCTATATTGAAATTAAAATGATACTTTATTGTTACTATAAAAATGAAACTGTATAGCAGAAACATGAAATGCTATTAAAATAATAATCAATGTTACTATAATAAAATTAGTATGTGCAAAATTAAATTAAAAAACATAGCCATTCAATTGTAACGAACTAGGACAAGATAACGTATTTTTTTAATAATTAAATCAAATGATGCTGTTTTACTTTATAATCCACGCTGCTGCTGCGCTACATCTAACATGACCCACAGTAAAATTAGCTTACTTTTATGGCATACGTGGCATAATCCTTATCACGAACAACTAAACCTACAAAATCTCATTGGCCTATGATCTACAACTTCTGGAATATGATATGGCATTTGTATTATTGAATAGTCACAACATTTTTGTTTTTGGGTAGATTGGTTATTGATGGTGGCGCTTAGCTTCCAATCAATCACAAGCCATACACAGGGGCTCAGCTTTTCCTGATAGCTCTTGGTGCCGACGGCAATGGACTCGCCGGAGAAGCCTTACTCTTCGGTGCGGTATTGCGGAGCGTCTGGGCAGCCGCACCGATGGGGCAGAAAACAAAGTACAAGGATGGGCTGTTTGAGAAGGCTTTCATGACTCTGTTTGCTCGGAAAATGGAGAAATTTGCGGATAAAAGAAAGGGTTCGCGGGAGAAAGGTTGGTTTGGTATGACTATGAAAGCTTTGTGGATGTGTCGAGAAGAGTAATGCAAGGAAGGTCTCGGCCGCAGCAGCAAGAAGTGGTGCGTGAGGTGCTCCTGTCCATGCTTCCTCCCGGCGCTCCGGCACAGGTAAAACATAGGAAAAACTTCTTTATAGAATATGCTGGCTATGGGGTTCGAACCCATGCGCACTTGTGTGCAGAAGATCTTAAGTCTTCCCCCTTAACCTCTCGGGCAAACCAGCTGATGTTGTTACATAATACAGTTTAAAAGTTGTTTCCTCCAACAAAATGGGCAGCAGAGTTCAATGCTGCAATAACATTCCTTTCTTCTACTGGTTAGTTGGACCTTCTGAGGTATGCCACCAGCTCTCTGCTCTATCAATGGCTTTTTTTATTTTTTTTTTATATTTTATTTAAATCCAAAACTAAAACCATTTTGTATAACCTTTCCAATGCATCTGATTGACAAGTAGGTTGTGGAAGTGGAGGTGAATGGAGTGAAACAAAAGAGTGGAGTTCTTATAAAGAAATGCAGGTATATATAGTATTATTCAACAAGGCTAGTTGAATAAAGAGTTGAATCCACTATTAAAATGTGTTACTTTTAGTCCGGTGACACATTTCAATAGTAGTAATCATTCAAATTAAATTAATATCGATTTTAAATTCGAAATTAGTTAATTAACATTTCACATCTTAATCAAGGTACTTGGAGAACAGTGGGTGTGTAGGAATGTGTGTTAACATGTGCAAAATACCAACACAAGACTTCTTCACCAACGAATTTGGACTTCCATTAACTATGAATCCAAGTATGTTCCATTTCTCTCTTTTACATTTTGTAAATTGTAACATTACATAATGTACATACAATCACTACAAGTACTAAATAATCATCCACTACCATATATGGCCACGCCCAATAACGATGCAGATTTTGAAGATATGAGTTGTGAGATGGTGTATGGCCAACCACCACCGCCGTATGAACAAGACCGGTGGCCAAACAACCTTGTTTTGCTGATATATGTGAGTTTAATTAATTACCATGAATTTGTTTTGTAATATAATTAACTTATCAATCAATTTTGACTTATTTAACCACTATTAGTTGTTTGATTTGGTTAAACAATCAATATAAATATTTGATTAATTAGCTTTTTGTAACAACTAATTGCTCCAAAACGTTGAAATTCAAAAAGTTGCTCACTCGATCAAGCTTTTGAAAAATTCATTTTGCATGTAATCAACTAACAGTTAATTTACCCACCAACTTAATCAGCTTTACAACTATCAGTTAATATCTATTTACCAAACACCCCCGGCCGGCCAGGCGGCCATGTTTAATTTCCTTTCCAGGGACTCAATCATATTTATGGTCACTTGTTTTCTAACAAAGAAGCTTTGATTATTGCAGGCTCTATGGCGAAACCCAGTTCCAGTGTCTGCCATAAACTACAAGCTTAGCAATATGCTGTTATGCTTGGGATTCTGCTCTGGCCAGGAAGCTATACAGTTTACACAGTGTAAAGTATAAAATATTCTATTAGATATGAAATACGATTGTATATGCAACAAAGATTTTTAAAGGAGAGAGTGAGAGAAGAAAGATTGTGTATGCAAAATTATAATCATGATAAAAATGTTGCTCTCACTAGTATTGAGATATACTTTCTCAACCTACTGAAAAAAAAAAATTCTTACTAGTGTTCGAATATCTATGACCTCTCATTTAAGAGATTCACAATATGCCACTTGTTGGATCGTACGCATCGTATGAGCCTGGAAAACAACAAACTGTCTCAGGAGCATTACAGGGCTAGCCCTGGGGCATGGGCAGGCTGGGCCCCTGCCCAGGGCCCATCCCTAGAAGGGGCCCATAAGCTAAGATATAATAATATATTGTATATTATATATATTACTTAGCATACATTAGAAAAAATTATTTAATCATTTTTGACTTTTTTTTGAACCAAAAGAACAACCAAATATATTAATTAGAACTAGAGCTATTACAAGAGAGACCACTCAAAAAACGAGGGATATAATCAAACAACTCAAATTCTATCTTTGACCCATGTAAGTAAGAGCCTTTTTTGCTAAACAATGAGAACAATCGTTATATCCTACACCACGGCGCACATAGCACTGTGCGCCGCGCGCCTCCAAAACGACATCGCTTTGGAGTTGTGTTGGGAGGCGCGCTAGGAAGTTGCTGGGATTATGTGTATTCGTTCACAACGTTATGTGTATTTGTTCACAACATTATGTGTATTGGTTCATATAGTTATGTGTATTTTTTATACAATTATGTACATTCTTTTTTATACAATTATGTAACACCCGAATCAGAAAATTTGTGTGTATTATGTTAAGAGTTGATGTGTATTATGTTAAAAGTTATGTTTATTATGTATTATGTTTAGATTATGTGTATTATCTTTTAAAAAGAGTATGTATATTATGTTATATAATTATGTACATTCATGTATAAATTATGTGTATTCTAGTATAACATTATGTACATTCTTGAACAACGTTTTTTTTTTAAAGAAAAAACTACTGCCATTCACTGGGGCGGGAAAATTTTTTTAAAAAATAATTAAAACAACGTCGTTTGCATCTGGACGCATAGTGCAACGCGCGCCGTGGTGTAGGATATAAATTGCCAAACAATGAGCCATCCTGTTACTACTACGACGGACATAACGAAACGAGAGCCATGGCATGTCACGTAGCAGCTCCCGGATATCTTCAATTATCGCCCCAAACAGTGTGTTACTTGTACTCCCGGTCACCGCATTTGTCACCAATTGGGCATCCGTCTCCAAGAAAGTCATCCTCCAACCCCTATCCTTAATCCAACTGAGCGCTTCCTTAGCCCCCATTGCCTCCGCCTCCTTCACCGTATACAGTCCATCCTTTGCAAACATAACCACCCCAATAACTGCCCCTTCCCAATCAAATATCACCCACCCAAAACCCATTCGGCAATTAGCATAATCCATAGCTATGTCCAATCTGAATCCTCACCTCCCCCATTATACATTGGGCCAATTGCGGCAAGTGGTAAGGCAGCACCCTATTTTGCAAAAGAGAGCCATTATTTTCATTGCACTGCCACCAGTTTTGAGCAAAACCCAGCGCTTGATACACAATCATCCCGGATCCGAACTCTTCTGCTGCCACACCATATGATTCCGAGCCTCCAAATAGCCCATGCACCATAACTACCTACTCAAACATCTTAACCGGTAAAGCAGTCCACATCTCCACTAACCATTCAGAAACAGAATTAACATAACACATTGCCCACTCATCATTAAATGCAACCAACAGTCTTTGCAAGTCACAATTGGCAAAAAGATGAGCAATGCTTCATTTCCTTCCCACACAACACATAAATAGGGTCACACTGCAACGTTTAATTAGAAGGGAATCTTTTGTCGGTAAACGCAAGGTACACAAATTCCAGAAAAAAACTTTAACCTTTGGTGGATTGCAAGCGCCATAAACCCCCCCACACTACCCCTTCACCTGGCCCCCTCCCTGTTACATAACTATAAGACTCTTAACATAATAATTACTCCATGTGTTCAACCATGTGCCAATACACGAATCACACCCACCCCAAAAACACTGTATGCTCAATATAAGCCTTGACATCCCTTCAACAAAAATATTCATACAACCCCGAAGGTCTCACCGTCTCGTTCCACACAATTCAAAGTATCTCACTAACGGTCTCCAAAATTCTTGCACCGAGTTATACTATAAGACTTGTCCCATCCCAGCCAATTACAATTCGCATATATCTAATCCACCTCCCTATCCCAATATCCATTGATCCCCCGTGCTTACCAATCCGGAGTATCTCGAATGCTAGGACCACCAATGATGTATCTCTAGAGACCAACTTTGCTCCAGAAAAGAGACTCTTGAAAATTCTTGCTCTAAACACTCTTGCACAACGCATATGGATTATAAGGAAATTCCACCCCTTTCCCAGAGCAATCAAGTGCATCTCTGAACCCTTCGAAAACCCTCCCCCCTACTTTTTGACACACAGCCACTCCATGCACCTCCACCTATCCCCCGCTTCCCTTTCTCTCACACCCCAACCAAAAAAGAGTCATAACCTTCAATCTCCTCACTAAACCCCATGTAATTGAAGAAACATCATGGCATAGTTAGTATACTTGAAGCACTGTTTTCAAAAGAACCTCTCTTCCCCTCTGATAAAACCGTTCTCCCATTGCATCAACCGAGCCATAAGCCTCTCTGTATAAAACCCCAGAATTTCTCTCTCTTCACTCCCCACATACCCCGCAACCCCCAAAACTTCCCTTGCCCTTGCTGTCGCAAATCCTCAAGTTGCATGCAAACAGACCTCTTATCCTCCTATGCACATTCCTCTCAAAGACAATCGAGATTCCCAAAATTTACCTCTTGGCCACCGCCCTCCCGTACTATTTCAAAACATTCATTAACACTCCGCTCAACAATTGTTCCCGAACAGAAAGAACAAACAATCAAGTCTGCGAAAAAAAGGTGAGAAATGTCGCAGGCCCCTTCGCACCCTCAACCATGTAACATTCCTCCTCCTCCACGAACCCCTCAACATACACTCAAGCACTCGCCACTAAAATAAACAAATACGGGAATAACGGTTCCCCCTGTCAAGCCCCCGTGCCTGGCACTTGGGCCCCACTCTCTCCCTCAACCAAAACCCGGTAATGACAGTATTCACAACACTCTCGCATTCAAAGCCTCCACCCATGACACTTAACCCCAATTCAGAAGCACTTGACACAAGAAACCCACTCAACTCGATCATAGCCTTTACTCATTATCTACTTTTAGAGCCCCAAAACCTTCCCTTTCCCCAGGTTGTCGTTTCACAACAGTGGGCTGACACAAAG
>VALG01011071.1:0-43691 GCA_009835305.1 Ipomoea purpurea
ATTCATCCCTATTTATACTAGTTTCAGGCTCCCTAATCAGCTTAAAATATATCCCTAATTTCCCTAAAAACGGGCTTTATAACGGATCAACGGAACCATCTGATTTTTGTTTTTTTGATACGAAAACCCACTTGCAACCTATGGCTTCTTTTCCATCACGAGGGACAAGAATCCAGGTATTATTTCTCTGGAGAGCTTGGTGCTCACTTCCATAGCGGTACGCCAAAGGGGATCCCGCAAAGCCTGAGCAACGGTAGATAGTTCAAGAGAAGCGGGCAGAGGGATGAGTGGTGGTTGCATTGACAAACTTGTCATTGTAATACTTTGGATTAGGCTTACGAGTACGCTTTGGACGAGATGCCTGAGAAGATGTGTCGCAACAGGTGTTTGGGGATGAAGTTGCAACATCCGACACCGAGGGGGTATCACTAGAGTTAGCATGAGATGATTCTGAATGGAAGTGAGGGTGTTTCTGAGGGGTGCAGCGGAGGGAGTATCATTAGCTGGAGAGATTTGCTCAGGTGAGGTCGAGACACAGACACATTAGAAAGTGGTGACACTGAGGAGTAGAATTTAGGGGGGTGAAACAAATATTGTGGGGGAGAGTTTGAGGTTGTATAGGCAGGGATTGTGAAGGAAAGCTATATGGGTAAGCATTTGAGATAGAAGTCCTAGGCAACTGAGGTAGTGACTGAATAGAAGAAAGTTCTAGTCTCAACAAATTTCACATGCCTAGAAATATATAGTCTTATTTGTGTTTGGATCCCAACCACTTATATGCCGATTGAGAAAGTGGAGTAGCCTAGAAAATACAGGGAATGGACCTGGGTTGTAACTTTGTTTTCAGTTATAGGGACGTAGCCACGGAAAACAAAAGGCATCCAAAACTCTTCAAACGGTTGTAATTTGGCAATTTTTGGTACAGACATTCAAATGGGATTTATTGTTGAGGATTGGAGTAGGAAGCCTGTTTATTAAATAAGCAGCTGTTTGCACTGCGTAAGACCAAAAAATTCGGGAAGAGATGCACAATGTAGAAGGGATAGAGCTGTCTCAATGACGTGGCGGATGACGACGCTCTTGGCAGTTGCCATTATTTGCTCAGGGGTGTAGGTGGTGAGTGAGTGAAGTGGGAAATTCCATGTGAATTAAACATTGGAATAATTTTATAAACTCACCTCCATTGTCAGAAAAAATCGAAATAATTTTATTATCAAAATATTTCAAAACTAGACGCTTAAACTGAGGAAAAATTATGAAGACTTCTGATTTCATCTGAAGAGGGTACAACCAGATATATTTTGTAAAAATAATCCACAAAAATAACGTAGTACAAGTAGCCATCAACGGACTTTTCAGTTGTACTCCAGACATCTGTATAGATTAACTGTAACGGTTAGAGCTGAGTAATGAATTTTCTGAAAAGGCAATTTGTGGACTCTTATTAATTTAACAAGAAGAACAGCTAAAGGAATCAACAACAGAAGACTTAAATCCAATCTTATTAACATTGTAATAATTTTTTGAGTGTTTTATTAGATGGATGGCCAAAACGATGGTGCCAGGCCGATAGAGAAGAGTTGACTACCACTTTATTTGAGGATGACAAATGGGAGTGTAGTACACATCATGAATGTTCTCCCCCCGTAGAAACGACGCCCCCGTGCGAAGATCCTTCACCAAAAAATGTGTGGGAAAAAATTCAACAGAAACTTGATTAGTTTTGCACAATTTTGAGACAGATACAAGATTTAGTTTGTAAACTTGGGAACACACAAAGACATCACTTAAAGAGAGAATACGAGATTCAGTAGGGAAGAGTAGCGTGACCCGTATGTGTAATGTTCAGAGTATTACCATCCCCAAGACGTATCTCGTCAGGACCCCCGTAGTCAGTGAAGCCATGCAATGATGAAGGACTGGATGTAGCATGATGGGATGCCCCACTATCAAACATCCACTGAGGCGAAGTCACAGGTGAAGTAGTAGCTGTGTTGGACACTGGTTGTTGATTACGGGACTGTTGCACATCCTGGATGTGAATGTTATTGTCGCGTAGAAACCGTGCTAATTTTCTGCAAAATTTTGTGTCATGGCCCAGGAACTCACAAAAATTGCAGTAATGGTTCTGACGATCGCTAGAGTTGGTCCCTCGATTTTGAGTGCCTCTGTTTTTGCGAAAATTTGTATTTTAATCTCGAGATTGGACTATTGCAGATCGCTCATGGAGGAATCTCGGGAAGGTTTTCGTTGTACCACATTGGCAGTTGCTAGCAACAATTGATCATTATTTTGTTTTAATGATCTCTCATAGTCTGTGAGAATATCAACCAGTTCTCCATATGTGATTGATTTCTCACGAACTCGGATTGCTGCCATAATTGGATGGAATTCATCACCAAGTTTGGGTGATTATACTGACTACCAAGTCTTCTTCAGAGATTGGGTTTTGGGCCAAGGCTAGATCATCTGCGATTGCTTTCATATCCTGAAGATACTCAGTCACAGACCGTGAGCCCTTGGCATTCTTAGCCATTTTCACTTTCAGAGAGATGACACGTCCTCTGGAAGTGTTTGCGTAGCTTGAGGTTAGGCGAGACCATGCATCAGCAGCTGTAGTAGTAGAAGAGCTGATCGGCTGAATCGTCTCCGAACAACTACCGAGAAGAGCACTGACAATGACCTAATCCTGGCGAAACCAAATGAGGTGACAGGGATTTGGTTGTTGACGTGCAGTGTCAAGGAATGCAGCTGGTTCCTTTTTTGTGCCATCAATATAGCCTAGCAGTCCAAGTCCAATGAGAGTGGAGTGAATCTGCCGACGCCATACCGAAGTTAACCGTAGTTGAGGAGAATTGGAAAGTGAGTAGGAGCAGACAATTGAGAATGATAGAGGACCATGTGTAATCTCCATTGGATCAAGAGTTGAGAAGAAAAGAGAGAAAAAAAAAATTCTCGTGGAGAGTGTTTTAGGGCTTGGATACCATATGAAAGGAAAATATTACTTGTGTATTTAAGCATTAAAGAGCCAGAAGCATATATTAGTACAACCAAGGACATTACAGGGAGATAATTTACACAACAAAGAAGACCTATCTAATGGTGAATAAAGCTACGGTAAAGAGCTAAACAATAGATGAATTCATCAATCCTTAATATAACGCACTCGCCTTATCTAATAATTTATTATATGTGAATAAACTTTAAAATTTATGTATGCAAACAAAACATAAATGATATTTAGCTATTACCCATGATGCGGCCGCTTTGGTGCTAACGCATCGCCTTATGCTAATAACTTATAGTAAGTAAACCTTAATTTTATATATTGAGTAAACATAAACATAAAATGATTATTAGGCGTACCAATTGGTGGGCGCTTTTGAGCCGACTAAACGCACCGCTTTATGCTAATAATTCATATAACAATATATAACTGAATAGTGGATTAACCTCCAACCATAATTGATCTCAACATGAGCCTAATAATTTAAAGCAAGTTCCTTAATGCCTTAAAATAAACCAAACAGCTCAAATATAAACCCAAATTAATGAGCCTAGAATTTTAAAGCAAATTCATTATACTTTAAATAACCAAATAGACTCAAATATTAACACAAATTAAATTGAGCCTAAAATTTAAAGTGAGTCCATAATATTTAAATAAAAATCCAAATATGGCTCAATTTAATGTCCAAACAAAAATAAACCTTTAATTTTATGTCGTTCTCTTATAACATATAATCATGATTTGATAGAGACAAATCATATAACATATGAATCATATACCGTACAAAACACAGTCACAACTAACATATATATGTTCTTGATTCCATATTGATTCAATTCAAAAAATATTATACATTACAGTATATACATACATCTTATGCTTTGATTCCAGAAAACAGTATGCACATCATTTAAACAGAAACATGCGAATCAAATCATGCAAATCAACCTACATATAACATATATAAAGCAGTATAGTACACATTCGTACTCTATTTGTATATGGTTTTCATATAATAGAGGAAAACTATACAACATCACACTATATAATATATATGATTGTTGGAATTATAGTATTTAATGAAATTCAAATTGTTTTGTTAATGTTCATTCCACGCACAGTATGCACAAACAACGAACATGGCGACATCCAGATCATCAACGAACATCAAAATAACCTCTTACGTGGTTAATCATTTCGACGAATGAAAAGATCACAATTAATTAAACCCTATAATTAAAATCCCAAATATCATGAACCCTAATTTTAGTGATTAATTCAATTTACAAGCAGACTCTGATACCAAATGTTAAATCATCCTTTATGCACTATAAACTTAAATGCGGGGAAGCACAATTAACAATGATCGCATGTAAATCAAATCAATCAACTAAACAATGTTCCATGATCCGTAGACTTTTAATTAAATAGGGAAAGATATGACTTACTTTGGTCCATTGAAGATGTAATCTCTAATTGGATGAATCAAGAATATATAATGCTTCACTCTCTGATCCGTATACCTTATTCACCTCCTGATGATATGGAACAGGAAAAACTTAGAGATTGAAACTGTTGAATCCCTTAGAGTTTTCCTGTATTTATAATGTGATTTGAGAAAACCCTCTTTCAAGAGGGAATTGGGGAATCTTTAGGAATAGAAATCCCTTTAGGAATGTGACTCTTAGAATGAATCCCTTTTAGGATTGTTGAGACCACAACCTTATCCATTTATTACATCTTTAACCTTATTAAACTTAAATTTTAACAGAATGAGAGGGAAGGAATTTCACCTAGTAATTCCGCCTTTACACATCACTAATCATCAACGTGAATACCTTATGGAATTACAACCTTTATTATATAAATCATTGTTAGGAAATAATTATTTCTAACAAATTGGATAGGAAAATGGAGCAATGGCAACAAGTTGAATCTGATAGGAGAAAGGAAAGCTAAGGGAAAGTTGAAACATGGGATTGTGAATGAAGTTTTTGATTTGAGGGGGGACAGACAGGCCTGTTTGGTAGCTTTCTAAACTTGATTTTACTTTCAAAATTGCAAAAAGGCTGATGAGACAACAAGCTAAGGGCCACTCAACACTGAGGATTATGGTGTAAGAAAATTTTTAGAAAAAGGGATTACATGGAAATTGTCATTCCTAGCTTGTTGTGGTGTGTAAAAAGGAAATTTCCTGTGGATTTATGTTCTAAGAAGAATTGGATATCAAACAGTCTCCAAGTGTCCACGTTGCATTAGGCCTGGCTGTGATACATTACAGGCTTGCAGAACATAGGTTACTGAGGGGATACGGATTAACCTTGTTTTGGAAAAGAAAGAGTGGTAGTTGAGAGGGTTTATAAGGGGGGTGTAAGCTTGAGAAAGAATGCTTTTTTTTTTTTTTTTTTTTTTAAAGAAAAATTTCTTTATTTTCAATCTGAATAAATATCAGAGGTAAGAAAATAAAAAAATACTTTATTTTCAATCATCCACTGAGATTAACTACCAAAAAGTATTTTAGATGACAATCATTTTAGACAAAAACATTTTCAAACTGTATAAAAAATTGTGTGTTTCATCTGTCTCTGAATTTTTTAAACAGAAACAACAAAATCTATTCATGTTTTAAAAAAACTTATATGAGACTTTGAGGGCATAAGAATATATTTTTAGTAATCTGGTCTGAATTGAAAATAAAGCTTTTAAGTCATAAAAAAAAAAGATAATATACTTAAGAAAACTCATAAAGTAATTAGGTTTTAACTTGGAAAATGTTGTAAACATATGTTCCATTAGAATTCCATAAATTCAATAAACTGTAGATTATTGAATATTTAAATTTGAATATTACCTGATGTTGTCTTCTTCTATTCAGTTCTTATATGCCTCTTCAATGATAGCCTCACTGGATACTACATATTTTTCACATCTTCTGTGATTTTTGTTGTCAAAACCACTTTATTGAAAAAATTATTTAAGAAACAGTTTTATATAATAGTATTGTTAAAAATATTACGGCAGTATTTTAAATATTATGTGTGAAAGTGATGAACTCCAAATTTATTGCAAACATTTAATTAAACCAAATTGTTAAGTTTTCATGGAATGTCAACTAGAAATAAACTCAAAGAAATGCATAAGGTCAACAAATGACAGGCATTGTACACTATCTTTTCATATTCATAATTTTTTTTTCCAAAATGACGTAGAAATATATATATATCTGTATACAAAACAATATGCATTTGTAAAATCAGTAAAACCTAAGCTTTTATCTTATTAGATTTGTAGTTCCTGTTGGTTGTGATTTTTAGAGCATCCACATTAGTTGGGAGAATTGGGGGGATAATGTAAGAGTGATTAGGAAAGAGAAGATGGAGGGATAAAAAATTTAAAAAAGAAAATTAAATTTAAAAAAAAAAAATTTAAGGACAGTCATGCGCGCCTGGTGAACTATTGGGTTGACAGTCACGCGATGGCTGTCACCAGTGGTGCATTATTTTACTTTTTGTGGTCGGTCCTACCATTTCTGAATTTCCCTTCACCTGCAGGGAGAATTATTTTCTCAATATTCTTCTCCCACATTAGCTATTATCATTGGGTGGGGAGAATTAATTCTGAAATAACTCAAATAATCTTTCAAATGTGGATGCTCCTACAGACTGTCATCTCAAATTTTGGCTCGAACCATTTTTTGAGTGGGTGGCACCACCTTATCTGTGATCAAACTTTCCAGAAATCGTTTGAGAGAGGAAATAGGTAACGGCAAGCTTTTTGTTTCGGTTGTAATCGTCAGGAATTGTGATTCAAGTACATAGTAGGGTTAGAGATAATGTTTTAGACATGAAAATGGCAAGAAAATGTGATCGAGCTTGAAGGAGAAGGGGGTTAAACAAACCCCGACAATGTATGCGTAAAACTTTCCAGAAGCATAATAGAGAGAGTGTAGGGAGAGAATATGGCTAGCGAGAACAAGGAGAGCTGCACGATTGTCCAAGTATTCTATGTTTTAGGGTTTTTGTTTGTGGGCTTGGGTTTTTGGTTTTGGCCTATGGTTTCACTGTGGATTGGTAACATATTTGGCCTGCTCATTATCATGTGTTATATATACCGGTTTCTTTATATATGGATATAATTTGGAATTATTTTGGTTTTTTTTTTTTGTCATATACATAAAATATATACACACTGATATATGTTTATGTTAGGTCAAAATTTGTGGTTAGTTATTTATTTAATTCATGATATTGTATATTAGATTACAATATTGTATTAATTTTTAAAATTTTTGTTCATTTTTATAGTGAAAATGTTAATTCGAAATTTTAACTTATTTTAATTTTAATTATATCATTTAATGATTTTTATTTATATGAAATAGTGTAGAAAATTTTGATGACAAGTAGCATTGTATTGTTCGCTATGAAGATCGTGGTGTGAACGAATGGCACCACGAATGAATGGCATTTTTCAGAGAACATTTTCTTGGAGTTTTGGCGCCTTTGTTATGTAGAATGTTACCTGTTCGTAATATGGTACTTATAATTAGAATGTATATTGGAGTTGATATATTTTTCCCTTTTGTGATATAATGGTGTAGGTTTGGTTTTGTAGATTTTTTTTTATTCAACTTCATAATCAAACCTTATTGATGAATATTTCATGTACATGTAAATTCTGAATATTTTTTTTTTACAATTTGTTTTCCTTTTTTTTTTTTTTTTATTCAACTTCACATGAACCTTTTATGTTTCATACATTAATTAACAACAATATTATTAATAAAAAAAATAATAAAGAAAAGAATAATTAAAAACAATTATATCTATTAAAAATAATCATATCAATAGTTATAATTAAGAAAAAAGGGAGATATTAAAAACAACTATATCTATTAAAAATAACATTTCAATAATAATAATTAAAAAAAAAGAGGAAGAATATTAAAAACAATTATTTCTATTAAGGTAAAGCCAAACAATTATTATTATGGGTCCACACACTTTTGTGGCGTCTATGTAATAATGATTGTTATTTAATAATGAAATTATTAATTTTTAATGGATGTTATATATACTATATAATATATATATACTATATATATATATTATATACTACTATATATATATATATAATATCGATGTAGATTAACATCTTATATATACCCTAAATAGAAATTTAGGGGCTCAAATTTAATCAGGAACTTTTGACAACAATTGGAAAATTTAAGTAATTAAACATATTTCTTAACATTGTGTTGTTATTTTGTGTTTATAAATTCAGTCTAAGTGAAAATAAAATAAAATTAATTAAATGATACTTAATGATAGTTTTGTTATTGAAAAAACCAGTTTTTAACCATGGCCAAATTGAATGTAGCAGTTTCTAGGGTGAGAAATCCTAACGGTCTTAAGGTCTTAATTTGTGGGGGAATCTAGATGTCTTTTAAACAAGACTCAAAATGTAGTTTACAATGAAATCTTTAATAATGTGTAATTTTTTTTGTTTATGAAATTCCAAAAAATTATATTTTGTCTTTTTATTACATCTAAAACGTTATTGGTCCTATATCTCCAATATACCAATTTTTTATATATTGAATCATAATATCATGGTCGTGCAACGCACGGGTGCAATACTAGTAAAAGCAAAATAGCAAGTTTGTGAAAACAATAGAGAGAGAATGAGATTCTGTGATTCAAGTATTTAATCACCTAGTGCCAACCTTAAAGAATAATATTAAATTCGGAGTTTAAACAAGTGTGAGAATGCAAATAGGGGAAAAGAGTTTACTCCCGTAATCTCTAACCTAAGTGTATATTCACTCCCGTGATATAAACACCCAAACAATGAAAGAATAAGCATTCAATATAGATTCCTAACTACTATCATCTCCCAATGTCCAAAACTAAGAATTAAACTCCCCTAACATATATGCATTCCCCCAAGGTGCAATAGTTAAGTGCAATCGTGGGTGCTCTCAATTATGCCTAACTCCCGTTATGACATAAAGATAGCTTTGAAACAAGTAATCATGGCCACTGACTACTAGCAACAACAATATAATTCACAATTGCAACACAAGTATAAAATCCAAATTAAATAATAATATATTATTTCCAAAAAAAAAAAAATTAATATATTAAAGATTATGAGAACTGGCACAAAGTTCATAAATACTTTTACCCAAGAATCTCTAAAGTAAATTAGCCACACATGGCTAATATGCAATACATAACAATAATAAAGAGTTGAGTAAGTAGAAGAATAAACCAAGTGATTCTCCCAAATCCCTCTAACTTTTCTTCTTGCTTCCCAAGACAATTTGTAGCTCTCAAATCTCTTCTTTCTTGTCTCTAAAACACAGCATAATCCTCTTGGGTTGAACCAAGGTGGTCTTTTTATGGTCGGAGCCAAGCAAGGACGAATTTAGGAAACTTCCGCACGAAATTAGGATCTGCCCAAAACGACGTCTTGATGCGTCGAAAATGGGACGTTGAATTTCTCAGCTATTCGCTGAGGCACCTTGACGCGTCGAGACAAGCCTCGAAACGTCGAGCCTACTGCTGAACTCCTCGGACGCCACTGGAAATTCTCGACGTGTTGAGTATGCTAATCTTCGACGGCTCGCCTTTCGGGAAATGTTGGACGTGTCGAGCCTTTCGACGCGTCGAAACTTCTGATTCAGCTCCCTTCTGTCTTCTTTGGCTTCAAAGTTGTCTTAGAACTTCCCTTGCTTTCAGAATTGAACTACAAAAGTTCCAAAACATTCAAAACAAGTATAAAACCAAATTTAAATTAGAAAACAAGAGAATATGCAATTAAAGTACATTTTCATGAACTTAATCCCAACAAATATATTCAAACTATCACAAGAAATATGTACAATTAAGCTCACATCAAACTCCCCCACACTTAACCTTTGAGTGTCCTCAAGCAAAACCAAGGAATAAGTCACAAGTCAAGCATACAAATTACTCCAACTCTCTCTTGCACAACCTTTCATACCACTAACCAACTTGCCACAACAATATGCTTCAAGAGTCATCTTAGTTTAGCACATAAGACTCCATTCTCAAGCCAATAACCAAGCACCAAAATTATTAAAGTATGTGACGATCAAATGTGCACAAATACTAAGTTGAGATTATGCAAAACACGAATTTGAATGAGATCCCATAGGCTTGCCTTTCATACTCCCCTAGCTCAACTGTAAGAATGCATGCTAAGATCAAATAGGACTTTATTAAGCTTGTAATGGGGCTAAGGGTGCATAGCTAACCAAGAAGTAGTAAGGAAAATTAACAAAAAAGAGAGAGAATGTTACAATTATCTATCTTTTCAAAACTTAGAAAAGATAATACAATATCAACTAAAGGAGCTAAATGCAACTCAAGAACCAAACAACATTCTAATGAAGTGGGGGTCTAAACAATAAACTTCAAACTTTTATTCTTTATTTTATTTTATTTTCTCTTTTTTTTTTTTCTTTTGATTTCTTTCTTTCCTTTTGAATTTCTTTGGAATACCACAAACTATCAAGGAAACCAACTTCAAACCAACGATAAATACCCCACACTTAAACATTTATAACAAAAATTGCTTTTTAGATACAAGCTCCATAAAGATCTCTTCTACAAGAATATTAAAGACAAAAGCTCCATTCTCTCAAGGGTGGAAGGGATACATTTTGCTAAAGGCTAAGGGTTTTGATGCGGGTTAACACAAAGAAAAACAATCACAATGAGGGGATAAGTGCTTAGCACTTATTTAAACAAACAAAAGGCTCAAAGGTGACACAAATGGTACTAACATATATAAGGGTAGGCTTAATGGCTATGGGCTAAACAAAAATGGCCTAAATCACGTACTTCAAAACATGCAATACCTAGACTTAGCTTAGGGAGTAATGAGGCAAGTTCTAGCAAAACACCCATGACCGGAATCTCACATAAGCCTTCACTAGCAATGCATAACACACAAGATCAAGAATTACTCCAATTTATGAGTGGTTAAAAGACTATTGACAAGAGAATATACGAATCATGTATTACACCTCAAATCATCAATCACAAATTGAATTGCAACAAGTACCACCAAAACAAACCACAAACCCACAAGAGAGAGCAATTGTAACTGCATGCTATGGCAAGTACGTAACTTATTAGTCATCCAAGCAAAAATTTTGAAAATTGCCCCAAATTTTGGCTCCTCCCCCACACTTAAAATTTTGCATCGTCCTCGATGCAAAACAAAAGAAAGAAGGAGACCAAGAGAAAAGAGAAATATAAAAAGCAATAAAACAACACAAACTAAAATATGCTAAATAAGAGACTAAATTAAGCCGAAAATGATAAAAAGCAATAAACTAAAATGCAATAAAAAATATAACACGGGGTGCCTCCCATGATGCGTTAAGTTTAACGATGCTAGCTTGACGTAACCTCTTTTGGAGTGCTCATCCCGGTTGATCCGCGAGGTTATGCCCATCATTTGTCATCTCAAAACGGGGACCAAGACTTACATAAAATGATTTGCTAGCAATCTGTTACGTACTGAAATTTAGTACGCAACGGAAGAAACCTTTCGAGCAGGCTTCTGTCCTAACCGTATATCGAGTCACGTACTCAAAAGAAAACAATATAATATAAAAGAAAATGAAAACTCTTCAATATAAAAGATGGAATAACAATATCTTCATCTTCCTCATCTTCATATACAATGGTCTATTTAACTAATCTATAAAATACCTAATAATTAACCTACTAAATTATACAAACTTTAATTACAAGGTAATGATATAATTGTGATTTACATATTTTCATATACTTAACTTTAGGTACCAATATTAAAACTCTCCAACTAATTAAAGTTTACATCTACTATCATATAATTCTAGAAATATAATTATCTTCCTAATTAAACTATATAAATTACAATTAAGGGCGATCACTCTTCCACCCCTTCAAAAAACACCTTGTCGCTCAAGCTGGTAGGTAAGGAAATGAGCAAGTATGCCATGCCTTGATACTCGTTGATTGATTTGCCAAACATGGACATCATAAACAACATGTTCACTGGATTGTCCTGTAATTGTCCTTGTTGTGGCATGATTTGGGCCAAGTTGGGTATCCTTTCTCTACTGCAACATGGATGAAATTTTTCTCCAAAGGCACTAATGATGTGAAAATTGATTCTTGAAACAATTTGGGAGACTTAATATGCCACAATGTAATGCTACTTTATCGTTGATTGGTGCTTCAATTTGGGGGTAATCCATGCGAACTGTGTTGTGTTCCCTCCATAGTATTTGTGCAGGAACTATCTCTTCCTCCGTAAAATTTTGAATTTCTTCTTGATTAGAATACAGTCCTCATCAACAAGTTGCACAAGAACCTCATGTCAATGACATTATCACCAATTCCCTTTTTCGAAATATCCACTTCCGCATCAATTTCACATGAAGAGGGGAGTTTGGTGATCTACTTCCCCACACGTAGCCATGATTAATTTTGCAATCAGGAATATCTATACTTCCATAGGTGCAATACCCTTCATTAAAATTGTTTTTCCATGAATGCTTTTTTGGCTACAATTGAATCCACAATAGAATCAAACCATACCTAAAGTTGGAAGGTGTAATCCTCATCCTTTAAAATATGAATATATTGCACGGATCCTTTCGTAGAAAAGATTCTCATACACATACAAAATCATTCAATCGATACCCAATACTCGATGTACAGAAACCAATAAACACCGGTGTAGTAATTATTTTCCATAAAAAAATAAACTCTTTTTTTTTCTTTTTTTCCTTTCTGTCGATTTTTTTTTATTTTTTTTTACTTTTTTTTTTGGTCAAATGTTTTCACTTTTTTTTTTTTTTTTGTGTTGCTGAGAAATGGCAGCAAAAAAAAAAAACAATAATAAAAAAAATAAACAAAATAATAAAAATTAAAAAATAAAAGGATAGGGGATACTCTCACCAATGGAATCAATGAAAGCACCAAATGTTGACGTACTAAAAAAAATTTAGTACGCAACGGAAGAAACCTTTCGAGCAGGCTTCTGGCTCCTAACCGTATTCGGAGTCACGGTAACTCCAAAAGAAGAAAACAATATAATGGAAGAAAATGAAAACTCTTCAATATAAAAGACTGGAATAACAATATACTTCTTCTCCTCCTCCATTCTTCATATACAATGGTCTATTTATACTAATCTACTAATACCATATTTAATAATTAACCTACTAAAATTATACTAAACTATACAAGGTAATGATATATTGTGATTTACATAATTTCTCTATACTAATTTAGGTACAATATTAACTCTCCCACTAATTAAGTTGTACCATCCTAACTATCATACTAATTTAGAAATATAATTAATTCTTCCTAATTAAACTATATAATTACCAATTAAGGGCGTATCACAATCATAAAAGGTTTTCCAAATCCAAGAGACTTTGGCTCATCAAGAACATTGAATACAACTCTCTTCTCCAAAATAAAAACCATTGATCCCTTCCTTGCATTAATTACAGCTCCAAGTTGTGGCCAAGAAAGGTCTCCCTAAAATGATTGGAATATCGGGATTTTCTTGAACATCTATCGCAATAAAATCACAAGGCACAAAATACTTATCAACATGGACTGGGACTTCTTCAAGAATCCCAATGAGGCACCTAGTAGACTAATCAGCAAATTGCAATGTAAGTTGGACCGGTTGTGGAATTCCCAAATCCAACTTTTGGCAAAGAGATATGGGCATGACATTAACACTGGCTCCTAGATCACAAATGGATCTTTTGATCATACGGCCCACAATAACACAAGGAATTGTGAACTTCCAGGATCTCATGCTTACTAAGACTCTTTCCTATACCAGGTGTCAAAGCACGGTACTCTTGTGCCATATCAATCATCTCATGATCTCCAAATTTCCTCTTTCTTAGCAAGAATATCCTAAAAAAAATATACATAAGAACTTGAGACAGCAAATCAAGCAAAGGAATTGAAACTTTCAAATTCTCTACCAAGAATATCCCTTTACTTGTTTTTGAAATTTTTGAGGAAAGGGCAAGGGTGATTCATACCTTCTCACGGGCTTCTCCACCTCATCATGGCTTTTGTAGCTTTGGTGTCAAGACAACTGGCTCAACTTTTTCCTCTTTAATTTTCTCCAAAAAACTCATGTTATGACATAAAGATAGCTTTGAAACAAGTAATCATGGCCACTAACTACTAGTAACAACAATATAATTCACAATTGCAACCACAAGTATAAAACCCAAATAATATTATATTAAAGATTATGAGAACTAGGCACAAAAGGTTCATAAATACTTTTACCCAAGAATCTCTAAAGTAAATTAGCCACACATGGCTAATATTGCAATACATAACAATAATAAAGAGTTTACAAATAATAAAAGTAAGTAGAAGAATAAACAAGTGATTCTCCCAAATCCCATAGCTTTTCTTCTTGCTTCCCAAGACAACTTGTAGCTCTTAATTCTCTTCTTTTTTTGTCTCCAAAACACAGCATAATCCTCTAGGGTTGACCCAAGATGGTCTTTTTATAGCTGGTGCCAAGCTGGGAACGAATTATGGGAACTTCCACACGAAATTAGAATCTGCCCAAAATGACGTCTCGACGCGTTGAGAATGGGACGTCGATTTTCTCGGTTGTTCGCTGGGACGCCTCGACGCGTCGAGACGAGGCTCGTCGCGTCGAGCCAGTTACTGAACTCCTCGGACGTGGAAATTCTCGACGTGTCGAGTCAGCTGATCTTCAATGGCTTGCCTTTCGGGAAATGTTGGACGCGTCGAGCCTTTGGCTCCATGCGTCGAAACTTCTAATTCAGCTCCCTTCGCTTTTCTTTGACTCCAAATTTGTCCTAGAACTTTCCTTGCTTTCGAAATTGACCTACACAAGTTCCAAAACACTAACAAACACCGTAAAATATTCAAAGCAAGTATAAAACCAAATCTAAAATTAGAAAACAATGGAATATGCAATTAAAGTACATTTTCATGAACTTAATCCCAACAAATATATTCAAACTATCACAAGAAATATGTACAATTAGGCTCACATCACACAAAAAGCATCAATGAATTACCTTGCTTTCTGGGTTTGCATATTTTATATTTCCTCAATAGTAAAATGGAAAATTTGATGAAGCAAATTAAACTCTCTTAATCCAAAAAAACCCCACACCATACATAAAATGTTTCAATACAAATCCTTATATGAGAGCTAAAGAACTGCATAATTAATATAGAGAAAATTTTCGTGATTTTATGATTTCATGAAGCTTTTGCTGCATAAACCCAACTTTAATCCACATACAGATTTCCACATAGAAACATAGCCAACATTATGTAGAACAAGAATACTTACTCTACTAGGATCGATGTCACTATCAAACTCATTCAAGCTTGAAATTGATTCTTTGATGCTAAAGTCACCAACTGCATCTAATTGGCCAGCATCGATCTATTGTGACTTCATCAACCTTATGGAGTATTGAAGCAAACGTAGGATATGAGGGAGTGGAAACAATTGGTTGAGCCTCACCAGCCATGATCTTTGATTCCTAAGACTTTTAATTGGCACGTACTGCTTGTCTCTTCACCCGATTCTATCACGATAAGTGGTGGCTCCTACTTAATAACAACAATGTTTTAGTTCAATCACCGCTATTTTTTCAAATGAAAAAAGTTTAGTACAATTGCATCTTCATAAAAACCAGATTTCATGATTGATTCCTCTAGAGTTGAGGAATTTTTTGAGCCTTCAAATGTTTTTTTAGTTAGGCAAATCAGTTTTGAGTGCATCATTGGCTCCCTTTAGCATAGCTCTCGACCTGATATAAGTGAAGGAGATACGTCAATAATATTGATCTTTCCCTTTCTCTATCACTTCTTTTGCTATATTTTCAACATTCAATTTGTGCAAGTAACACATACTCATTCTTATGACGCTATTGATGTTTGCAACTCATATAATGATATAACAAAGCCAACACCTTTAAATTCAATATAATTATGAAATTGAAAACACAATTTCCCAAAAATAGAAATAATATTGTTGACCAGCTATTTAGTTTCAAATTTGTTTTTTTTTTGCAAACTAGTTGAGGATAACTTAATTGCACATAAGACATAACAAAAAAAATAAAAACCAAAAAAATAAAATTGACAAAGGCAAGTGAAGACGAAGACCAATGACAAAGCTATCAAAACCGAACTAATACAAAACTTAGAGTAATTCAAACCAAAAGTAGTGTCTACTACTAATAATATACCAACTACAATAAATACTATCTAGTACTTTTTTTTTTTTGAAAATACTATCTAGTAGTTTATTGTAGTGAAAAATGATAAGACTATTTTTATTTCATTTTACCTACTTTTTTTACTCTATATTTAAACAACCAAGATAATTTTGTTCTTCAATTTTAATTTTACGTTCTTGATGAGCTAAATTAGCGTGAGCATTCTTACGAAAAAACATGACGAAATCAATAATCGATATCGAATCGATCATTTTTTTTCGATCAATTATCGGTTACTCCATATTAGTTTTAATTGATAAATTTGCGGTCAATTTTTTTTATTTGATAAACTAATTATGAACGTCCAAAATTTTGATTATTCGATGAATTGATTTTAAATGGGTTATGAGAGCTAAATTAGTGGTGAGCATTCTTATAAAAAAATGACGAAATCAATAACCGATATCGAATCGATCAATTTTTTTTTTTGTTTTCGATTAATTATCTGTTACTCCGCATTAGTTTTAATTGATAAATTTGCGGTAAAAGAAAAATCGTTATTTGATAAACCAATTATGAACAATTCAATTTGTAGGATTTGAGAAGTAGATGGTATAAAAAAGAGTGCTTTGTATAATCATCAAAATTGAGTATAAAAAAGAGTAAAAAAAGATTCAAAATTAAAGGATTTTTTTTTGAAATCTCTACGAAATTAGGATCTTCAATATCTTCCCGTATGAGTATGGCGATGTAGATCTCAATTGAGCAACAACACATGAAGACTTTGAGTGGCTGGAGAATAAATTGGGGCTTTGAGCGGCTGAAAAAAAATAGAACCAGAGAGACATAGAAGTATGGAGTAACGAAAGAGAAAGTGAGAGAAAAAAAAAAAGTGTACGGTGTGTTCTAGGCTTCTGGCTAGTGGGTTATTGAGTGCCTGGTGAGAGAAAAAAAGAGGGGTAAGAGTGGAAGAAAAATTACTTTTATTTGCTACCTTAAAAAATCGTGCAAAATGAAAAGAAGACAATGAATACAAGACTAAGGGAGTAATTTTTTTTTAGAAATCATTGTAAGAGCATTATTTCCTCTATTGGTAACATGTTAGTTCGTCAAGTTGGTTGATCAGCGAACCAAGCTACTCATGTGTTATTGTGTTAGTAAGGGCCTTGGGTTCTTATGCTGGTTTGAAGGAGTGGTTCTTCTAGGGTTATTTCTCATATTAGTTCCATCTAGTTAATAGCATTGCATCGTTCCTTTTATAAAAAAAATAGGATAAGGGTCAAATAAGCCCTCCTATTTATAACTGATTTGTGAAATTAAGCCCTTCAACTTGAAAAAGCTTCAATTAGATACAAACATACAAAAAAAAAAGTACAATTAACCTATTTTGTAGGTTACTTTCAGGTAACCGGTATTTAAATGATTAAAATTTTTAAACGTATTTGGCGGGCTGACGTGGCTTCCACATATTTTTAAAATAATATAATATATTAAGTTTCCTTTTTAATTAGTAGTAATTGTAACTGTGACAACCCGAAATTTAATTTTATAAATTCGATTTTAAGAAATTTCGAAATAGCCATTTTCAACTCCGTAAAAATTTTGGCAATGAAATCGGTGTTGAATAAAAAATTTCTAAAATCCTAGATTTTCGGGTACAGTGCGTACCAAGTTTTTGACCCAAAATTCAATCTGAGTGAACCGGAAGAAATCTGAGAAGCCTAAATCAATGTTTATCTAAAGAATCATTTTTGGGAAACTTCCTTTTAACCCCAAACTATTTAAAATCTTGAATTCTAGCCCTTGGTCCATGATACAAGTAAACCTAAAATTGGTATCTTTACATTTTTAACCCTCAAAACCTAAGTATAAAGGATAGCTTTCTCCCTTGTAGCACTATTCATTTCTTCAAATCAGCAGCACAATACTTTCCATCTCACTCGTGAAGCTCTCTCCCTCTCCATCCATCTTCTTCATTTTAGAGCTTCTTCTAGCAAAGTCATAGGTTCAAGCTTGGGTAAGTTTCTCACTTCTCCCTCCCTTTTCTATTTCCTATTAGCTTGTCTTTGAGATAGATTATCTAAGCTTAGATGTGTTTTTGGGTATTGTGTGGTTGTTGCTTAGAAATGGAGATGGTAAAGAAGAAGACCTAGCTTGAGGTTGAGATGGAAAGATTCTTGAGGTTAAAGATTGAGGTATAAACCCATGGATTCCCAAATCTATTATTTTGCCCTAAGTTATGTGATTTAGTGGTTCATGTGTGTCATATATATGTGTGTGTATATATATTGTTGGATAATATGGTTGAAAAATCCCAAAAAATAATAATCCTACAAAAAGATTAATATTATATGGGAAAACAGAAAAACTGGGAAGGAAAAGAGGGTGTTTGTGTATAGGTTTAGCACGAGTTTGAACGTAAGGTTCTTTTCCTTAAAACCTTATTTGCTACCTCCCACAAGTGCTAAGAGCGTTGTAGCCTAGGTTTCCCAGGATAAAACGTGCTACGATTCCTTGTTTAAGCACCTAAACAAGGAACCCGTCGAACAAAGCAAAGCTAAGAACACTGGTTGGCTAAAACAAGAGAGTAGAAGCAGAGTTTTGAGATGAAAAGCTACTGGAATTCCTTTGTTTCTCTACGGTGTAAAATGCTTCTGCCCTACCTCTCTTTATATAGGGCTATTGGAAGGGATAGCATTCAACATGGCCATTAAATTGGTGTTAAAACCAATTGTGTAACACCTGTAACGGTCACTCACTAAGTAGGATTAAACTCAATTTTAAAAATTGGAATTAAAACAGTATTAATTCCGTAACTGATGAGTTTAATCTGTACAATAGGTTGAACTTTCAGGTTTCTGACCGTTGGGGTGCAGGTACACACGGGAGCATAAGGACCAGCAACACGAGAGTACATTTCTCGTGCGTGTTTTGGTGCAACCCGAGAGTACACCTCTCGTGGTCGGGGTGAAGGTACACACGAGAGCATAAGGACCAGCAACACGAGAGTACATTTCTCGTGCGTGTTGTGGTGCAACCCGAGAGTACACCTCTCGTGGTCACAGATGCACGAGAGTTGTGCTCTCGGTGCACCACAACCTCTCCTCTTGTGCTCTTTGTAGCACGAGAGTATGTCCTATCGGTTCAGTTTCGGCCGAACCAAGTGACTATATCAGATGGAAAATGATACAGTTCCGGACGACATTCGTGCTCTTTGTAGCACGAGAGTAGGTCCAGTTGCGGCCGAACCAAGTGACTATATCAGATGGAAAATGATACAGTTTCGGACGACATTCGTGCTCTTTTGTAGCACGAGAGTAGGTCCTATCGCCTGACATTCGTGCTCTTTGTAGCACGAGAGTAGGTCCATTTTCGGCCGAACTAAGTGACTATATCAGATGGAAAATGATACAGTTTCGGACGACATTCGTGCTCTTTGTAGCACGAAAGTGACTATATCAGATGGAAAATGGAAAATGATACAGTTTGGAAAATGATACAGTTTCGGACGACATTCGTGCTCTTTGTAGCACGAGCGTAGGTCCTATCGCCTCGCCTATCGGTTCAGTTTCGGCGAGTGACTATATCAGATGGAAAATGATACAGTTTCGGGCCTTTTCGATCTCCTGTAGTTGGATTTTGATTTGCACCCCCCCCCCCCCCCCCCGCGCGAGAAAGCCTCTATGCTATACAATTCTACAAGCTTCAAAAGAGCTCATGTATATAAGGGGGGCAAATCTTGTTTCCAAACCAATGTGGGACAAAGTCCACTATTTTCCCTTCATTTCCCAACTCAAATGGGTATACTTTGAGAATCAATATCTCATTCACCCATTTATCCGTTTTGAGCGTACAATATATCAACTCTTCGTCTCACTACGAAGAACACGAATCCACTTTGACCCGACCTAAATCGGAAGTGGACCCCACTGATAATGACCACAAAATAGCCACTTAATATGCCATTTTTATGCCATTTTAAGCTATTTTTTTTCCAACGATTCCCCACATGAATATGAAAAATTGATTTTCGGGGTATTTTAAAAACGGAAACAACTTTGCTTCAACGGTCAATCCCTGCATAGGATAGGTTAGATTCACACCCTTTGAACCCTTCCCTCGTGAAGTATTTACTCTACTGGCATGTAGGTAGAACGCGATGGTCTTTGACCGACTGCCGTTTGTGTAACGATTGACATTATTTCACACAGGAACCTCCCAACAATGGGCATTTTGTTTTTTCTTTTTTCATGACTGTGCCCTTTTGGTCCCGTGGGGTACCATTCCTGGTTCTGTAAGAGTTTGTAAAGAATTGTGCCATCAATTCTCCTTTGAGCGACCCCTCACTTCTCTCCTCACATAGGTGATTCTTTTCCGAGTATCTCGCATATCACATATGTCAACGACATTTCGAATCATTTAAAGCATTTAACATGTAACCTTGTGCGAGGGCCACTGTTTCTAACGAGGAGCGGTAGGGAATCCGAGACCCACAGTGACATGCTCGTTTCCATAATTTAGTTTGTCCCATTGAACCTTAGGTGCCAGCTAGGTTGGGGGTGTCCACTATAAAACTTTATACCAAAGGGCTTTAGACACAATTCCTGTCTCAACTTTCCACAGTTATTCCTACATAACCCTTTGGTTAGCGGATTCCGCTATATTGTTCTTCTGCTTTACGTAGTCAATCGAGACACCACCAGTTGTGAGAAGTTGTCTAATGGTATTATGTCTACGACGCACATGGTTCTAGACTTACATTATTACATTATGGTTCTGTACTCGTCCAATTTGCAATGCACACACATTGGAGTACAGGTCTTTCTCAATTTAGGAATATCCTCTAAGAAATGGCGTAGCTATTCAGCCTCTTCACAATATTTGTCCAAGGCTATCAGCTCAGATTTCCATCGTGGATCTAGTATCACGGTTTGTTTAGACCGATTTCCATGCAACATCGTGCACCGGCTAGTGTAAACACGTAGCACTCGTGGACTGGAGTCCTTAATATTCATATATCCAAACTAGCGTCGCTTATACCCTTCACAAGTACAGCAGGATATCTCCATAGTGCAGTCCAAGGTCTCGAGTATACCTTAAGTATTCTCAGAACCTTCACTATTGTCGTCCAGTGCATGGCACCGGGTTACTCGTATATCTACTGAGTTTACTAACCGCAAAGGCAATATCCGGCCTAGTCAGCTCATAAGATACATCAAACTACCAATAACCCGCATATTCTACTTGAGAAATACACTCCCCGTGGTTCTTGGTTAGATGAACGCTTCGATCTAATGGCGTCCTAGTCCCTTGATGATGATCCTTGTTAAAATTTTCAAGGATTTATCAAATATAATGTGATTGGCTCACACAAGACCATCAGGTCTTCTAATGATTTAATTTCCGAGGATTAAATCAGCCAAACCCATATCTTTCATGGTCAATCTCGCATTTAAATGTTTTGTGGGGGTAGACATTGATCATCCGATCGTTACTTACCACGATGACATATCATCTACGTATAAAACAAAGAATGACATAGCCGTCTATCGTTTCCTTAACGTAGAACATTTTTTGTCACTTCGTTTATTTTAAACCCATTATTAAATTGCATGGTCAAACTTCTCGTGCCACTGTTTAGACCTTGTTTTAAACCATATAGCAATTCTAACCAACTTACACACTTTCTTTTCTTGGGCCCGGAACCACGAACCCTTTCGGGTTGTATCCATATAGATTCCTCATCTAACTCGCCATTTAGGAAAAGCGGTTTTACACGTCCATTTGATGAACTTCTAAATTCCGCAAACGCGGCTATAGCAAGTAATCATTTCTAATGAGTTTATTCTCGTCCATGGGAGAATACGTGTCGAAGTAATCAAGGCCCTCACGTTGCCTGTAACCCTTGATTCAAGCTAGCTTATACTTCTCGATGGAAACCATCGGGTTTCATCTTCCTTTTAAAGACCTACTTGGTCCTAAAGGGTTTACTACCGGAGGAGAATCAATAAGTTACCAAGTGTGATTTGTAAATAGAAATCCACTTCCACTTTTAATAGCCTCTTTCCCACATTGGTCCTTCTGTAGAAGTCAACGGCTTCCACATACGCTCGAGGCTCTTCTTACTATCAAACTAAAGATAGAAAATCAGGTTCGTTTTCTATAAACAAGTTAGAGATACTTGAATCGTACTCCAACAAGTAAGTTAGAAAATCTGGACCAAATGATTTTTCCAACTTCTCGCCCGCTTACTACGTCCTCGGGGCTCGAGCTCGGGTTCTCTCTCGGATTCCCCACTATCATTATCCATTTTCGTCAAACGTTCGTTTTGAACGACTTTGGTCCCTCTTTTGTTACTACAAGGAAATACATTTCTTTGAAGAAAGATGCATTCCTTGATCTATTATTCGTGTTCTTATGTTACATCCGGATATAAGGGATTCGTGTACTAAGAACTGATAAAGCATACTGTTATGTGCATAGCCAATAAAGATACAATCCACTTCCTACCAGTACCTGAAAGTGTGGGGGTGTCTTGCCAAAGTTTTGGGTGCCAACACCCAAGAAAGTAAATATAGGACCTATCTTTACTTTTTGTGTGTTGGCACCAAACTTTGGCAAGGACACCCCCACATATTCAGGTACTGGTAGGAAGGTTTCTACCGTCCACAGCTTAATAAGGAGTCTTATCAACTTCTTGTGGGGTACCTTATTTAAAAGGTAAATTACTTGGTCAAAATAGCCTCACCCACGCATCTTGGAAGGTAGGTCCAACTTATAAGATCGCATTCTTCATATCTTTCAATGTACGATTCTTTCGTGGCAACACCGTTCGATTGAGGTGAGTAATGGTGCAGTTACGCTTGTGTATGTTTTTTTTTTTTTTTTTTTTTTTTTTTTATACCTACACTCGCACCAGAATCACCAATTAGGTGCTTGTACTCACCACCTCGATCACTTCTAACTTTTCTTAGTCTTTCGATTAATTTGGTTTTTCAACTTCATTCTTATAAAGAAAGAATTTTTCCAAGGTTCCGTCTTTGCTTTTAAGCAAATACACATAGCAATAATGTGTTGCTATCGTCGGATAAACTGTGATAAAATTTATACCCCTCTAGTTTGTATCGATCTAAAATCGCACAAATCACTATGGATTAATTCTAGTGGTTCAGTTTCCCTTTCAACTGATTTGAAAGGTACTTTTCGTATAGTTTTTGCCTCAACCACAAATTTCACACTTATTATTTGTGTTAATATGAAAATTAGGAAATAGGTTCATGTTAATTAATCTACGCATAGAATTATATATTAACGTGACTAGTCTACCATGCCACAAATTTGGAAGACTCAAGAAGTGTAAACGGAGTAACTTTGCTTTTATCATAATAATAGGCATTACATTGAGCTTAAAAGCCCATCGGTTACGTACATTTTCCTTACAAAACATTCCTAAACTTAGACAAAACAACCTTGTCTGACTCGAAACACCATGCGAAAGCCATGGCTTGTTAAACAGGAGAGCCAGAGACACCAGATTCATTCTCAGCTCTGGAACATATAGCACCTTGTTCAACGTCAGTTCCTTCCCGGAAGTCATTCTTCAGAACCACCTTGCCCACGCCTTCCACAACAGGACTGAGCAGAGTTCCATCAAACCTTCTCGTCCTCAAACGGTCTCAAAGGCTGTTGAACATTCTCGGTGCAACAACAAATGCCTTGTTCACCAGTATCGATGAACCATTCTCGTGGGTTAGAGTCACGAGGTTCACCTCGGTCACAATAGCCGAAAGGCTAATCTCGACCTCCTTACTGATTTGCTTTCCTCAACCATGGTTGGCTTCAGAACTCTTGTTTTTTTCTTGGAACTTGCATTCAGAGGAACTTTGTGTTTCCAGACTTGCACAATTGAAGCATTTCCCATGAAATTTCTTCTTGGTAATGCCTCCTTTTCGGGACCTAGCTTTTGCTTGTCCTTTTGTTTCTTTTCTTGGAGCCTTTTAGCATGCTCCACAACATTGAACTTAAGCCCAACCGTGACAGAATTTCTACCCCATCATTCGTCCTGTATCCCTCCTCCATTCGGATCATGTATCAGGTCCTTCCAGGTATCATTTCCCTTTCGCTTATGCTTTAAGGTAATTCTTGAAGTCCTTCCACCCTGGAGGCAGCAAGGTGGATAACAGATCCCACTAGAAGGCTTCACTCAACGTCATGCCTTCGTCACGAATTTCATCAAAGGATCAGTTGTAGATCTTCAACCTGACTTAGCACGGTTTTGGAATCAACCATTTTGAAGTCAAGGAATCGGCCAACCACAAATTTCTTTGCGCCGGCATCCTCACTTCGGTATTTATGATCCAAGCTTCCCACAGCGCTTTTGCTGTGCCTATCTGCGATATACATCGGTATAAAGCATCACATAATCCGTTTAGGATGTAGTTTCGGCATAGGAAGTCCGAATCCTTCCAATAGCCAACTGCCATCACGGATTGGGCATCTTGTTCCCTTAATTCGGGAACTTCTCGGTCAAGAATCTCGCCAACCCGAGAGTTGCCAGGTAGAACAACATCTTTTGCTGCCACCTCTTGAAGTTCGATCCAATACCGGTGCACTTCTCCGGTCTTTCGGCCGAAACCACTCGGTACCGTAGGTACCCGAGTCATGGGAACTATATCCCTCAGTGCTCCCACCATCTTGTGAACCAATGTTCACTGGTGTAGTTGGGAATTAGCAACATTATTGCCATTCCCACCATTGTTGTCTCAACAACATTCTCCTCCCCCCCGAGAGCTGGCAAAACGGGATTCTCCATTTCTTCTAAGGAAATTAGAGATTACAACCAACGGGAAACAGAATAAGGTTTTAAGATTGTTGGGTAAAAGGAAAAGTCCCAAAATATAATAATTCTACAGAAAAATTATTATAACTATGGAAAACAGAAAACTGGGAAGGAAAAGATTGATTGTTGGGAAGGCTTAGCACGAGTTCGAACACGAGGTTCTTTTCCTTAAAACCTTATTTGCTACCTCCCACAAGTGCCTAGGAGCGTTGTAGCCTAGGTTTCCCAGGATAAAAACGTGCTACGATTCCTTGTTTAAGCACCTAAACAAGGAACCCTCGAACAAAGCAAAGCTTCGAACACATCTGGGGAAAGAAGAGAGTAGAAGCAGAAGTTTTGAACTGAAAAACTACTGGAATTCCTTTTTTTCTCACTGTGTGTGTGCGTGTAAAATGCCTTCTGCCCACCTCTTCTTTATATAGGGCTCGTTGGAAAGGATAGCATTCAACATGGCAGTAAATTGGTATAAAACCAATTGTGTAACACCTGCAACGGTCAGCACTAAGGTAACATTAAACTCTGAGTCTTAAACAATTGGAATTAATACAGATTCAATTCCGTAACAGATGATTTTCACTTCTGACCGTTTGGGGCACGAATGCCCACGAGCAGTACCCACCTCTCGTGTTGTGACACAACGCGAAAGTACAGCTCCCGTATCACCGTTGCACGAGAGTTTTCTCTTGCACCACAACCTCTCATGCTACACACGAGAGTAGGTGCTTAAACTTCGGTTTGCTCTCGTGCACCACAACCTCTCATGGCACACACGAGAGTACTGAGTGCTATACACTCTCGTGCTGTGGTGCACGAGAGTATCCACTCTCGTGTTGTGACACAGATGCCGACAATGACAGCCTCTCGTATTCACCGTTGCACGAGAGTTTTGCTCTCGGTGCACCAAACCTCTTCATGCTACACAACGAGAGTATGTGCTATTACACTCTCGTTTGCTCTCGGTGCCACCACAAACCTCTCATGTACCACACGAGAGTAGTGCATTGACACTCTCGTGCCGTGGTGCACCGAGAGTACCCACTCTCGTGTTGTGATCACAATGCGAAAGTACAGCTCTCGTATTCACCGTGCACTGGAGAGTTTTCTCTCGTTTGCCACCACAATCCTCTCATGCTTACACACCGAGAGTAGTGCTCTCGGTCGGTTTGGCCGAACCAAGCTGACTTAATCATGGTGCGGCGCAACGCCGACTCGAGGCTTGATCAATGCCTTCTGATGCTCTTTCTAGTGGATTTTTTCAACCCCCCAACCCCCCCCACCAGCGAGAAGCTCTATGCCTATTACAATTCTACAAGCTTAAAGAGCCTCTATGTATATAAGGGGCCAAATCTTTTTTCTCAAACCAATGTGGGACAAATATTCCCACATTTCCCTTCACTTTCCCAATTCAAATGGGCGATTACTTTGGAGAATCAATATTCTCATTCACCCATACTGTTTGATGTACAATATATTCAAATTCTCTTCGTTCACTCGAAGACACGAATCACTCTTTGACTCCGACCCAATCGGAGTAGTGCCGACCCCCATCTGATAATTTGGTACCCACAAGAGTAGCCATCGTTAATATCGCCCCCATTTTTATGTCATTTTAAGCTAAATATTCCAACAGTTATCCACACTTCTCCATCATGGATATATAACAGGGTTTGTGATGTATGAATAAAATATATCAGTTTTCACTCTCTATTATAATGTTACATATAGTTTGGTTTGAAATTCAAAACTAGAATGACTCGAATTACCTCCTCATAGCTTGGGTAGGTTCATGGGATTCCAGATATAGGAGGTGTTTGGTAAATGATTGTTAGCTGATTGAGTTAATGGATTTAACTAGTTGATAACATTAGTTAATTGTAGAAAAGTATTGATAAATTAGCTCTTAATTGATACATACAAAATGACTTCTCAAAAAATGACGAAAAAGCTATTTTGTGTAGCTTTTCAAATTTTAGCATTTTGAAGCAATAAGTTGTTATAGAAAGCTAATTAATCTAACATTTATATTGATTATTTAACCAAGTCAAAACAGCTAATAGTGATTAAATAAATTAAAATTGACGGATAAACTAATTATTTTACTAAATAAAGCCATAATCCAGCACTGCGAAATCTAGGTTATTATAAAGAAAAAAAAAAGATATTATACCAAGTTGTTTGTGGTTCACTTTGGTATCCAGTTGATCCTTTATGTAGGAGGTCTAAGGTTTAAGTCTCATTGTAAGCGTACATTGTATATGTGGGTATCCCCTTCTTTATAATAAAAAACAAAAGAAAAAAGATATATCAAACGTCATTAACATACTCACTCTCGATCATATGCAGCTTGCCTTTATATTGTTACATTATAAAGTTATAAAACCTTAATATACTTTTATTATTCAACCATGTATATACACACACACAACTATTGTATGTACTTTTATTATTAATAATGCTTAAATGATGAGTAATGAGGAATTCACATTCACTATCGAAGTAAACTCTGCTCATGCATAATAGCTCACGAATCACACATAAAAGGTAAACCGTATTAATAAAATCATGTGCAATAATCTCAATTGAAAAAATATTAAGAAAAATATCGATTGACACGTTTTTTCATTAATGTACATACGCTTATATAATTTTAGAGAAATGAAATGAAATATATGATTCTTCTCCTCTTTAAGTTCTATTCTAAAGGAAACAATGCAAAACCAACATGTGATATCACAATTCAATATGGGTTAAAAAGAAAATTAATATTCACTTATACTTAGCTTTATACATAATTGGATCAGTCAAGTATATGAATATATAATTTGTTTTTAGTAGAAAGAAATCGATTCCTCTTAAAAAGAGATCTATTTTATGTAACATAAATGAGGATACCGTAAAATATAGTTATAAATTAGTATATACTCGTAATTATGTAATTACTCACTTAATTGGGTGCTATATATTGAGACTAACTCTAAATTTCCTCCCACAGTATGTTGCGTTTATTATAATTTTCTAATTTTCAATTCTCTAATTTTTCATTCTTTATTTTTATATTTAAATTTAAAAATTATACGAGTAAACATATTCATGTTTTTTTTTTTCTCTAGTTTTTAATTTCAAAAAAAGTTAAAAATTTCTCCAATTAATTAACACTCTAACTACTTGAGCTGATCTATGCTTCATTGAAGAAGGTGACGTTCAGTTATTCTCTTACTGAATAAATAAATAAATAAATAAATAAATAAATAAATAAATAAATAAAAGATTTTTTGCTAGTCACTTAGCTTCTTCGTGAAGAAGAAAAAGAAAAAGACCAACTGGTCACATCTTAACGGAAGAAGATGACTAATGGTTGTCGAAACTGAAAAAAAAAATTAAAATATTCTTATTATCGATAACCAACTAGGCTAAAAAAACTTAACTGCACAACTTTTTAAAATCTAGAGATTTATTTATATTGTTCTATTGTATAAAGTTTGCTAATATAACCGTTTTTAATAATTTTAATATAAATATATTAATAATAATAATAATAATAATAATTATAATAATATATATAATAATAATTAATTAATATTATTATTATTATATTATATTATTATTATTTTATTATTATATTATTATTATTATTATTATTATTATTATTATTATTATATATATTATTATTATTATTATTATTATTATTATTATTATTATTATTATTAGAGCAACCACATTAGTTGATTTCGTTTGTAAGGTGTTTTTGTAAGTGTGATTTAGAAAGAGAATACGTGAGGGAGAGAAAAAAGAAAAAAAAAACTGATTTTTGAAAAAAAAGAAAGAAAAAGAAATTAGTGTCAGCGGCACTGTTAGCGCGCCTGACGCACCAGCTGGGCGCCATTGTGACAGCCACGCGAGGCTGTCACAATATTTTTTTTTTTTGTGGCCCACTTTCTTCCTATTCTCCCCAACCTTTGCAGATATACCTACCCCTCTCTCCTATTTTGCATACCTTTATGACATTATCCCCTCAAATCTGCTTTTATAATGTGCTTTAATGAAAATGTGCTGCTTGATTGTAATAGTAGTAGATTACTAGATGCGAAAACTTCGGATAATTTCGATTAACCGACGAACCGACAAAATTCGTAACCGTGTGCGAATTCTCGGAACCTATTTTCGGTCTCTGGGTTAATGGCCTAAAAGGAATTTAAACTATCGGTTAACGGTTAATTCAGTTCGAAAGATTGGTTAACAACGGTATAACCGAAACATTTTAAAATATTATGAAACAGATAATAAATAAATATGAAATACTTAATTTGAATTATGATGTTTGGAGTTTATGAATTCATGTTTTGTATATTGTTCTTATTAATGTGGGTGATTGATGATATGGTAGTTGATTTTAATTGAATTGCCACTCAGCAGCCATTCTGCATATTCTTAACATATTTTGATAACATTAAAGTTTTGGCTCATCTTTTTTGCCTCCGCACCGCTTCTCTGATACCGTCCACGGCCCATCTTTTGTTTCGTTCCTGTGCCAACAGCTCAGCGATAGGACGAGTAGCAGCGGCAGGTCGTGTTGTAGCAGTCATGAAGCAATTCCTCCGCGTGGTTGTTCTCTTATGCTGCTTCGGCGACTTTCTTGCCCCTCCCAGGAGGGCAGACGTCATACTTTTTCCTTAGCCTTCTCATCTTAGAGAATGATCAATGAGTCCTTCATGCTTGGAATGTATAGTTTTTGCATGTTGGATCGTCAGGTCTTTTGTCCTGGATGTAACTCAGAAGCTTGTACGACTGGGAGGCTAGCTATCTCGGTCTATCAGAAGCCATCCTGGCTTCCTTCTTCGCCGAGGTAAGCCTAAAACGACATAATGATCGGTAATCCATACGTTTCTGGCTGCTCTACCGAGTGATCTTAACATATTATCATAGTTGTATTGGATATTGTGGAGTCTATTTAAGATATTAGACTGAAACTTACAAGGAATAGAAATGCCTAAACGTATTGGCTCATATTGGATCCTGTTTATCGGTGACAATGAAAATCACGACCCTTAGCAAATACGAGACATATACACAAAACAAAGAAAGATATATTTTCAAGAAGTTCATTTTTCATTTGTTAACAAGTTTTATTTTTAGTGAAAATTTGGAAAGTTAAATGTTGAGAGTTACGTACCTAGTGATTGAGGCATGCCGAATGCTGATATGCTGCGGAATCGACAGCTTGGTTATTTCTTTTACAAAATTACCTAATTTGACTTGGAGCAAATTGTTCATATTCTGATATACAGAATGGCGCGATAATCTTCAAATTCATTATTAAGTTCTGTTGATTCATTGATAAAAATGTAAGTTTCTTAGATGACCAGCATCCTGCGGAACATAAACACAATACGATTGTAACCAATTAAAATAACAAGAATGTATCAAAATTATTAGTGGATTAATTTCCCAATATGAAGGAACTTTGTTGGACGTTTCCGTTAGCTTAAATAGAGTAAAGAATGGTCCAATTAACTCTGTAAATTCACTTTGGAAACTCTCTTTATGAATTATCCAACAACTATGGTGAGATTATAACTCTTACTTGTGAACTCCTTATAGGCCTTACAACAACAACTTTGTAAACTTGTCATCTTAGCAGATAAACTCGAATGCGATGTTGATTAAGTATTTTTGGAAAGTATAACCTACTCAAAAGGTCGAGACGCAACGTTGTATACTTTGAAGGAGGTCGATCCGCACTACAGTGATTCATTAGCAGCTCAGCTTGGAATGCTCTTACCTCTATTTATGTGAGTATTCAGGGATAGACCTACTTCAAAATCATAAGAATGATTTGACCTTGGGATACGTATATGTACTCTGATAAGAGTATTGATTCTATTTTGCCATTACTTAATTTCTTTTAGCGTTGCTAAGTTCAATGCATCTTGGATTTGTTCCTACTCATTTTTTTCAGATCAGATGGACGAACCCCGGTCTCAAGCAGCTAGTGTCTCTCTAACTTCTGCTTCTCCAAATAACACTGTTTAAATCCATAAAACGGCTTCCCTCATCTGGTAGAAGACACGAGCTGAACGTTACCCATTCATTTCGCATTAAGCCCATACATTGGCAGGAGTCGCTACTCTTTTTGTTACCGTACTTCATTTATGTATGCTTGTGTTTTCTATTGGTTTACTGCACTCTATAACTTGTGCTCATGTGAAATGCCATATATCTAGCAGACTAGATGATACAGTGATTTGTATTCATATAACTAATTATAACAGTTTAAATCATTGATAATTATAAATGAGCTATGCCGAGAGGATAGTATTCAGTACAATCTTTAATGACATTGGGTACAAATCACTACGATCTTAGACTTAAATTAACCTTCGTATAGAATCCTTCATATAAAATCTTTACACAAAGTAATGGTTCTACATATTCAAAAATATTCTATAGATTCACTACTTACATGTTCTAGAAATTTTACTACTATAAGAAGCTATATAAAAGTCCAAGAGAGGTTAGAAGGATGTGAACATTAAACCTCGATAATGTTCATAAAGTGCCTCGTGCTTACAATTTGCTTTTTATTGTTCTTCTAGATTGTCTGATTTCTCTACCATGGTATTAACTTAGACTTTTATGATTTTGATGTTAATATGATAGGATAGTCAAATCAAAGCAGTCATCGGCAGTTGGGAAGTGTAGTTAGGACAGCACTCGACTCTAGGATTGACCAACTTTAGCGGTAGAAGAAGGAATTAAATGACTGCTCGATTAAGGAAATAAGTGAGTCAACCAAATCACCTCCATATCTCATAATTATGTCAACTCTACTCATAAATACCGAATTACCATAAGGATATTCTATCTTCCATTATAGGGTAATTTTTTCTACATAAAAAGCCTTAGTGAATCACACGAAGGATCATCTACATCTGTCTTGGGCTGGAGGGATACCTTAGGCACCAAAAAAAAAATAAAAAATCTACATCTCTTGAGAGAAAGACTAATAATTTACAAAACTACCTAGAGAAATAGTGGATTTTGACTTCGCCCGCCCAAAAAGATATGTGATTTCACCATTCCAGTTTCCAGCGCAAAATGTATTGTTTGTCTTTTATTTAATTTTACCCCAGTCTACCTTTATCATTCATTCAGTCGGTCATGTTACCTGCCGAATGACGTACACCAAAACAGAAAAACCAATAATAAGACTAACATTATTCTTGGCAATATTTAAGGATTGGCAAGATGACAATGGAATTTTCCGTTCTTTTTTCTGATCTTTACATGGAATTCACTAAGTAAAACCTAGCTATTGACTGTTTGTGCTTATACATGAAATCAATTCCAATGTTTCACTCCAACAATTTCTTTTGGTTTTCAACTCAAAGTGTTTATAAGGAGTATATATGGAAGAAATTTGCCATCTTTGATGTGTTAGGTTGAAAAGCCTTAGGCAGAGGTCTTTCAGAAATGATTTTGTCCTTATATGGTGAGTCTACATCTCTGGTGGAATGTGCTAGTTTCGCCGAAGGATATATGAATGGTTCTCTTCTTCCACTTCTCCCTGATCAGGACATGAACCATTAGAACCCTCCTGATATTCTTAGCAGTAAACTTCATTCGTAAAGCAGTTCTTTTGAGCAGAGAGCCAAAGAATTTTGGCTTAAAAGAAGCGATCACGACACAAACAATTTTCCACAAATTCTGTTTCGGGAGATTCTAAAAGGACACTCTGAGCCTCTGAAGATTAAATTGGATAATCTTCTAAAAATGAAAGTAATAATGACTGATATTAAATGTGAAGTTACATGAAATGGTACAATCTTGAGAGTTGAGAGACAGTGATATCGCTGTAATTAAATTAATTTGAAACAAAATTCGAAGAACTTTCTAAAAGAATTATGCAGTGATATTCTCAAAAACCCAACTCAAAATTAGTCAGTTGATCATCATGCATCTCAATGCAGAGAGAGACTCTAGTCGTTGTGATGTTGCAGGTGGTGGAAATTAAGTGCTATTTTATGCTTCAAAGCTGCTGTTGCTACTATTTTTGCCTCTGAGCAGGCACTTCTCATATGGCTGTTGGTCATCTTTTGATACTCAGCGCTACTTTTATACCCCAGCGGCATCTCATATGGGCCTGTGATCATCTTTTGATACCCCAGCACACTCATAAGCTGGCTGTTGTAACATTTTTGATACCCAGTCCGCTAGTCAAATAAGGCCGTAAGTATGGGAAAGTCTATCCTCATTTTGGTATACCCAACGCCCTTGCACATGCGGTAGGTCGAATCCTAAGGGTCGGGGATCTCAGGCAGCCCTTCACAGCATATCCCTCCACGAGCACATATACAGCACAGCTTCCTGTGTCTGACGAGCGTGCGCACTGCAACAGCAGGACGAGGTCTGTGTTACCAATAATGGGCGCTATTGAAAGGCACCGGTACGTCGCTCTTGGCGGCTTTGTTACAGTCGGGCAACGTTAGGGATTGCCTGGAGACGTCGGCGGGCGGCTCGGGAAGATTAGGTATGACTAGCCATGTCTCTCGTGGCGGGCATATAGCAGGCAAAGCACTGGAGCCGCACCCTCGGACAAGGCGCGCTCAGCCGAGGCGGATAGCATTGCACGCGCGCGGTAGGCCAGCGGCTGGAAAGAGCATACGCGGCACGGTTTCTGCCGTCATGTGGGGCGTCCGGCGGCTGCTACCGCGCGGCCTTGAAAGATAAGACATCCGGTGGCCACAGGACTGGCGTAGCTGCCGTGGTCCGCCAGGCCGCGAGTTAGCAGCGGCACGCGCTGTTTGCATACGCCTGAGATGAACACGGCAGTACCCAGTTAGCAACGCGGTATTCAAGCTCGCACAAGTTGAGCGAGAACATTGAGACCTGCGGCACTGCGCAATGTGACAGACATAGTTAGGCCAGAGAGATAGTACAGGCAACACAGCATGGAGGCTCGTAACTTCGGTGGAAAAGGATGGCGCTCTTTGGGGCACTGAAGAGCCGCAGGGGCACCCGGCGGTTTCCCGGGTGGCATATAGCGCAGCTAAGAAGCAGCAGCGCCCCGTCGCGCTGTTTCCGGAGCATAGCCGATAGAAGCAGCACGCGCGCTGGCTCGAGCTGCTCCGCGGCGGTTTGAGAGCGCGGGGTTCGTTTCCGATAGCGCGGTAGACACGCAGCACGCGGCCGGGGTGAAGCCAGACTTGTATTAGACGCCTTTCGTTGGCAGGCGCAACCCCGGGGGTGAACAGCCAACTCAGAGACTGGTAAGCGCAGACAAGCAGCGGACAATGCCCGTCTTTTGTTATATTTACATGAAAGCTAATATACTAACCTTCAAGCCGTATTTGCCGTAATGTTCGCTGTACAGCTCGCGGATCTTAGAGCACCGCAAGAGCAGTGAGATCGTTCACTTGTCCTTCACGTGCTTCATCGCCTAACTCGTACACGCGTATAAAAAGAATTAAACCATAGCGCTGCAGTAGATAATACGAGCGCGCTTCAGCTTTTGAAGTTATTTTGATTTGGATCTCAGTCTTATTGTGTCTAAACTATGACTATCTTGTACCAGGTAACTGTCTCTATCGAACGGTAAGCTCTCTAGTGCCAATATTCCTCTTAATATCAGTATAGTGTGCTCATCTGCTCTTCCGGCAGTAAGCCTAAAATTGGCATAATGATCGCATCCCATAATTGTTCTTGATCTAAATATATCATATATTTGTAAGTGTGAATTAACGAGATTATGATTGCCCACTGTCCCTGGTTTCTAACATAAGGAAACTAAAAAATACTCCAGCAGAACCACCACAGTACCATCTCAATATTGAGGGGAGAATCCGGGCTGGCATGATATATAGCAGGACGCGAAAGAAATGTCCTCTGTGGAGCAGTTGTATCTCCTGTCTGTATCATTATCAGCTGAACAAACCTCTATAAGCAACTCTATCAGACGATATTTGGAAGGAACTAAGGTAGATGATAGTACAATGAGTTCGGTGAGGTTGCTCGAAAGTAGCGAAGTTGATTATTTAATATTATACCACTATTCTATATTTTTAAACGTAATTTATTACTATATTCTCGTATATATCGGAGGCGGGGCATACGGGCCCCTCTATTTTTGAAACCCATTATAGGCTCTAGGACATCGACGGACCTAATCCTCGTGCGGTATTGACCATTTGTTTCAGAGTGGGAATTTATGGCTTGGCGTGTCGGCTTTAATGTTCTGTTAAATTAATATTTATAAAAAGGATTTAACGCATGGCATACTAGACTAAGATGAGTCTCCAACTGAGTAACAGAACTAATCTCGTGTGGTAACATGAATAGAGGTACAAAGCTCTCAGTGAGTTTTGATGTTTCTGCTTTCCTTCCATGTATAAACAGAAATGGAGTATTATCTCAGAACATAATGAGCTGAGCGGAAAGCTGTGTAAATCAAAAAGTTTCTAAGGGTGTATACGTAATGCCATTCTAGAGTACCTGTTTCGTTATTCGTAATTTCCGCTTTTCAAGAACTATGTGTCACGCATATACCTTCCTAGTTTTCACCCTAATGATCTATGGCGATAACTCTGGTATTGTACGGCGCAAGCGTAGTCACACAAGCGAACGCTTAGTCATTACAATGATACTTACGGTTGGAATAGTACATTGAGTCCAACATTACATATATTTGGATACATTATAGAATGGATTAGACAGGAAATGATATATTTCTCTAAGGTGAATTTTGGAATCTAGTTTTTTCCACCTCAGCCAAACTATAGGAAACGTCTAGCTGATTGACGGTTATTTCTCAGGATTACCCAACTCGTCTGTCAGAGATATCCAAGCAGTTTAGTTTTTTCACAAGAGCTTCTCTCACATACAACTGATGATAATGATTTTTCCTTGTCTCCACTGCCTAAGATAATTCAAAACCATCCCCGCCCGCCCCACGGAACACCGATGATTGAATTTTCGATCAATGAACAATTGGTCATCGCGCTTGGTTGACATAAGCCCTAATGTGTCCCTGCGCACGAGCCGCTTAAGCTTTCCGTGACTGACCGCTGTGTATTTTAACGACTTAAGATTACGCCGGGTCTTAAGCTATAGATTCTACTGATTAATCCGGGCTAGGACCGACGCATGCGCTCGTCGCCCGGTTTGCCGATCCCCGGCCAATATACCTAATATGAAGTAGGCAGATTGACACTTTTGTTGCCCCCCAAAATGTATTTTTTGTGTTGCTATCGTGTTCGTTTGGCTTTTTGTGTCTTAACCCACGTTGGCGTTAAGGTCGAACGGTCGACCGCACTGTGTAGTAAATTTACACAATTTACTTCGATTCGAGCGGGCGATATGTATCTGAATTCCTTTCGCAAGACGCCTTAATATACAGCGTAACGGGGTATTGTAAGGTAGGAGTGGCCTTGCTTATGCTCAACGATCCTCTGAGATAAGATTCGTTCTTTGTCGCTCCGGCATATCGTCCCTCCCACCCCCCCCCTATCCAATCCGCCTATCTCATCCATCTCATTTTCAAATCCAACTCATAATCAACACTTATTACGCTGCGAGAGGTTACAATTATCCTACTGATTTAGGTATATGATGTTAAGTGGTTAAGGGTGCCTAAAAGGCTAAGTGTCTCAAAGTATCACAAGTATGGTCTAAGTGTCCAATTATAAGTAGCCGGAGAAATATATATATATATAGTGATCAGGAGTTTTGAGTTAATTTTGATTTTTTTTTTTGATAATAAACTGAATTTTCTTTCCTTATCTTGCTCGTTAAATATGAACCTAAAGCATGTTCCTAAGTAAATGTATCACGCCCCATTATGCAAATTTATTTTCCTATAAGACAGCGTTTTTATTCACTCTGAAACTTTCTGTTGGTATGTGTAACGGCGATTTAGCTACTAAGCATAAAGTTATTGCGGAATTTTGTACGTATAGGGGATGAGTAACTGGACCTCATAATTTTTGTATGTGCTATGTTGCGTTAAGATCACAGGAGCTGGTACGATAGGTTTCTGGATTTGGTATGTATTCGAAGGTATCTGGACGATTAAGTGGTGGTCTCTATGTTTGCTGTAAGAGTTGGCAAGTTAACTCTTTAAAAAATTAATTTGGTCCGCCACGAATGTTTGTCTCACTTGAGTTTGACGTATTATGACTTATATTATGACGGCCAGCGTTGGGGATGAGACAGATTGCGGATTTTTAGATCAACGAGAATAAGATAGCCAGTCTATTCGCAAAGTTGTCGAGCTCAGACGCGACCACGGAATATCGGGTGCCAACTTGGTGCGCAGATGGACGGAATATTTTATCCCAACCATAGATGGGTGCTCAAAGTATAGAGATCTAATCGATATTTTGACGAGGGATGACCTCACAGTTGCGGAACAAGTTGACGGCAATGGAGGTGTTCAAGTTGCGAAGCTTACAGATGTCTGGGATTTAGTATTAACTTGAGAGGTAGCCTAAAGTTGCAGCAGAACTATATGCAGGAAACAAGAATGTATGTTAACATAAGCCTACGTGGCGCGACCTTATGCGGATTAAAGATGGTTGCACTAACACTAATGTTTTTCGGTGACTTATGCTTGGATTAAGATGGTGCCTATGTATCGGACCTATGACGAAAGATGGTGCCTATGTATCGGACTTATGCGGAAGTTGCGGACTTATGCGGAACAATGGTGCCCAAGTTGCGGACTAATGCGGAACGAGGGTTCCAAAGTTGCGGACTTATGCGGAACGAGGGTGCCCGAGTTGCGGACATTTGCGTACTTATGCGGAACGTGGGTGCCTTAGTTGCGGAAATTTGTGGTACGAGGGTGCCCATGTTGCGGACTTATGCGGAACGAGGGCGCCTAGGTTGCGGAAAGTTGTGGTACGTGGGTGCCCAAGTTGCGGAAAGTTGGGGTACGTGGGTGCCCAAGTTGCGAAAGTTGGGGTACGTGGGTGCCCAAGTTGCGGAAAGTTGCGGTACGTGGGTGCCCAAGTTGCGGACTTATGCGGAACGAGGGCAGCCAAGTAGCGCACAGTCGCGGAACGAGTGTGGCAAGGTTGCGGAAAGTTGCGGAGTTATGCGGAACGAGGCGCCCAGGTTGCGGACTTATGCGGAACGAGGGCGCCCAGGTTGCGGAAAGTTGCGGAACGAGGGCGCCCAGGTTGCGGAGCGGAACGAGGGCGCCCAGGTTGCGGAAAGTTGCGGAAAGTTGGGTACGTGCCCAAAAAGTTGGGGTACGTGGGTGCCCAAGTTGCGGAAAGTTGGGGTACGTGGGTGCCCAAGTTGCGGAAAGTTGCGGTACGTGGGTGCCCAAGTTGCGGACTTATGCGGAACGAGGGCAGCCAAGTAGCGCACAGTTGCGGAACGAGTGCGGCGAGGTTGCGGAAAGTTGCGGACTTATGCGGAACGAGGGCGCCCAGGTTGCGGACTTATGCGGAACGAGGGCGCCCAGGTTGCGGAAAGTTGCGGAAAGTTGGGGTACGAGGGTGCCCAAGTTGCGGAAAGTTGGGGTACGTGGGTGCCCAAGTTGCGGAAAGTTGGGGTACGTGGGCCCAAGTTGCGGCGTGGGTGCCCAAGTTGCGGACTTATGCGGAACGAGGGCAGCCAAGTAGCGCACAGTCGCGGAACGAGTGTGGCAAGGTTGCGGAAAGTTGCGGAATGCGGAACGAGGGCGCCAGGTTGCGGAAAGTTGCGGAACGAGGGCGCCCAGGTTGCGGAAAGTTGCGGAACGAGGGCGCCCAGGTTGCGGAAAGTTGCGGAACGAGGGTGCCCAAGTTGCGGAAAGTTGGGGTACGAGGGTGCCAAGTTGCGCGTGCCCAAGTTGCGGAAAGTTGGGTACGTGGGTGCCAAGTTGCGGACTTATGCGGAACGAGGGTGCCCGGAAAGTTGCGGAACGAGGGTGCCCAAGTTGCGGACTTATGCGGAACGAGGCGCCAGTTGCGGAATTGCGGACGCCCAGGTTGCGGAAAGTTGCGGAACGTAGGTTGCGGCGGAACCCAGGTTGCGGAAAGTTGCGGAACGAGTTGCGGAAAGTTGCGGAACGAGGGTGCGCGGCCCAAGTTGCGGAAAGTTGGGGTACGAGGGTGCCCAAGTTGCGCGTGGGTGCCCAAGTTGCGGACTTATGCGGAACGAGGGTGCCCAGGTTGCGGAAAGTTGCGGAACGAGGGTGCCCAAGTTGCGGACTTATGCGGAACGAGGGCGCCCAGGTTGCGGAAAGTTGCGAGGGCCCAGGTTGCGGAAAGTTGCGGAACGAGGGTGCCCAGGTTGCGGACTTATGCGGAAGGAGGGCGCCAGGTTGCGGAAAGTTGCGGTACGAGGGTGCCCAAGTTGCGGACTTATGCGGAACGAGTGCAGCCAAGTAGCGCACAGTTGCGGAACGAGTGTGGGGAGGTTGCGGAAAGTTGCGGACTCATGCGGAACGAGGGCGCCCAGGTTGCGGAAAGTTGCGGAACGAGGGCGCCCAGGTTGCGAAAGTTGCGGAAAGTTGGGTACGTGGGTGCCCAAGTTGCGAAAGTTGGGGTACGTGGGTGCCCAAGTTGCGGAAAGTTGCGGTACGTGGGTGCCCAAGTTGCGGAACGAGGGCAGCCAAGTAGCGCACAGTCGCGGAACGAGTGTGGCGAGGTTGCGGAAAGTTGCGGACTTATGCGGAACGAGGGCGCCCAGGTTGCGGACTTGCGGAACGAGGGCGCCCAGGTTGCGGAAAGTTGCGGAACGAGGGCGCCCAGGTTGCGGACTTATGCGGAACGAGGGTGCCCAAGTTGCGGAAAGTTGCGGTACGTGGGTGCCGAGGGTGCGGAAAGTTGCGGTACGTGGGTGCCGAGGTTGCGGAAAGTTGCGGTACGGAGGTGCGGAAAGTTGCGGACTTATGCGGTACGGGGGTGCCGGGGTTGCGGAAAGTTGCGGTACGTGGGTTCCGAGGTTGCGGAAAGTTGCGGACTTATGCGGTACGGGGTGCCGAGATTGCGGAAAGTTGCGGTACAGGTGCCGAGGTTGCGGAAAGTTGCGGTACGTGGGTGCCGAGGTTGCGGACTTATGCGGAACGAGGCCGCCCAAAATGCGCACAGTTGCGGACTCGTGCGGAAAATTTCACGCAACAGAGGTTTACCCGCCAGCCACCCCAGTACTTTTACGACGGTTGCGTGTTATGTCGTTTTACCTCGTTCTCGTGCCAAAATGGCATATACATTGGTTTTAGAGCTTATTGTACTACTTAATTAGTGAGGCAAATGAAATGTCATATATTCATCTCACATTCCCAACAACCCCAAGTACTTGGCTAAGTCAGACTAGGGACTTTGCGGACAGCTGGGCATAAATTTGGACATCGTCGTTTTCAATGAAATAATCATCCAAACGCTTTGAAATTTAACAAGCATTGTTAAAATGCTCTAAACTAAAGGACCATGCAATAACATTTGAAAAAAAATGCACGGAACCACCCGAAATGGCCGTGTGATTTACGGGACAAACCGTGTCTACTCCTGTCACTGGGGTTTTTATTTTTTTATCTACTATAGGGGGGTATGGTAGTTGAGGTGCCGGTCGAGTTTTTTCGGAGAGTGTTGGGACGGCCCCCCCTCGTCCCGTAGGCCTCGTATGAGTGTTCCCGTCGCTCATACGAGTTTTTGGGACCGGCACAGACCCATCGGAGTCGCAAGGCGGGGCGGCACACCACAGGACCGAGACGGACATGCAAGCAAACACGATTGGACCCGTTTGGCGGTAAATTACAACCGTGAATCTGCAACATACCGTAGTAGGCTTGTAAGGGACCGGCACAGTGTCCAATCGTCTAGTAAGCTGTTCGTTAACGAATTGTGGTGCGCCCGCAGGGGCGGAGGGCGGGTGTCGCAATGAACCCGCCCAGCGTAGCGCTGTGTAACGTTCGTGTCGCCGGGCGTGGGGGGTGAAGACCTCGTTAGAAGGATAGTAGTATTTTATTGCTCGAGGCATTTCATTCCTCGTTGGCATCCCCCACAGCACTTGCTCGACGGCGCAACGGACCTGACGGAGACGGACATGCAAAAAAACGACCGTGGCACAAGTCGGGCAAAAAACAACCGTGAATCTACAATATACCGTTAGTAGGCTTGTAAGTTCCGACCCAGTGTCCAACCGTCTAGTAAGCTGTTCGTTAACTGATGCTTGAGCGCGCGCTACGTATCTGCCAAGTGCAACGGGCGTTGTCCTAGCGTCGGATGTGGGGGCTGACCCACCTCGCAAGAGGTATGGTGTTGTATTGATCGAGGGATTCCACTCCCCGAGGGCTTCCTCCACCTCACCCGATGGCGTGACGGACTCGCAACCAATTGTGCGGCGAGATGGGCATTCGGGTGTTACCTTTCGGACTCGTATGAGTGTTCCCGCCGCTCATACGTATTTTTGGGGACCGGCACAGACCCATCGTAGTCGCAAGGCGGGGCGGCACACCACAGGACCGAGACGGACATGCAAGCAAACACGATTGGACCCGTTTGGCGGTAAATTACAACCGTGAATCTGCAACATACCGTAGTAGGCTTGTAAGGGACCGGCACAGTGTCCAATCGTCTAGTAAGCTGTTCGTTAACGAATTGTGGTGCGCCGCAGGGGCGGAGGGGGGTCAATGAACCCGCCCAGCGTAGCGCTGTGTAACGTTCGTGTCGCCGGGCGTGGGGGGTGAAGACCTCGTTAGAAGGATAGTAGTATTTTATTGCTCGAGGCATTTCATTCCTCGTTGGCATCCCCCACAGCACTTGCTCGACGGCGCAACGGACCTGACGGAGACGGACAGGCAAAAAAAACGACCGGGCACAAGGGCGGGCAAAAAACAAACCGGGAAGCGACCAAGGAACCGTGAGGAGGCGGGAAGGCTCGACCCAGGGGTGCCAACCGGCGAGGAGCGGTGCGGGGAACGGGATGCGGGGAGCGCCGCGACGGATGCGGCCCAAGGGCAACGGCGGGCCGAGCGCGAGGGGCGACCCACCGCGCAAGGACGGGATGGGGGGGAGGGAGCCGAGGAGGCACGCCCCGAGGCCGGCTCCACCGCACCCGAGGGCGGGGACCGTGTACGTCATACAATCTCTATATGGAGGCGGCAGAGATAAGGGCAGGCAGGGTGGTGTATCCGGGGTGTGCTAGTTTTTTGTGTCGGTAGGGCATGGCGTGTAGTGTGGTCTCGGGGCAGGCTGGATGAAGTATCCTGGACGTGATCCAGGAGCGATCAGCGGGCGGGAAGCGCTCTGGGTATCGGCCAGCGGTGCTTAAAGGGTGTGGACGTCGGGCACAGGAGGCGGTACCGTTGTGGCTGGTGCTGGGCGAGCCGCGGCGGAAGCGAAGGCGTGGCGGTATGCAATGGCGGGGAAAGGAGGACAGGGATGGGGGAGCGGCCGGGGGCTGAGAACATGAGGTAGAGCCTCGGCGCTGAAGCAGCTGACGAATCTTCGGCCATGAACGACCGTCTGACAGACAAGACGACACAAAGCGCTGTCATGGGCCTGGGTCGCACGGGACGGGGTGCTCTGTGGGGTGGGTCCGTTGACGACTCTGGCACGGACGGTTCCGTGAATCGGTAGGCCCAAGTTGAACGGGCTTTGCGTGCGGTCTGGCGCACACACGCGGGAGTGGCGGCTGGGTTTTATTTATGGAACGGATTTAGAGAAGGGCGCAGGCCTGCCATCGTGATTCCCTGTGTGCGGCGCGATGTTTCGGCGCGGGACAACGGGAACATAATTAATTTCTTTTAAGATTTGTAGCGAGGGGCATGATGGTCGCGGAGACTAGGAGACCACCGAGAGAGGCAATGGTGCGCCTTTAGCGCCATCCTGGCCGTGGTTTCTGTCAATCGCGGTAGGGGATCGACTGCAATATCGGGACGCCGCGAGTTGAATTGCCATAGACTTTGGGCGCAGTAGCTGTCCTTAAGCCCGGTGCGCCGGAGGATGCGAGCGATGATGACTGGTGATGATACTGGGTACAAGGCAGGTGCATGGTGCGTTGCGGCGCGCGGTCGAAGCGAGGAATGGGCTGACTCTGGGGTGGAGCCGGCAGGAGGGCATAGGGCGATGGCGCAAAGAGGAAGCCAGCAGGGGAAGGAGGAACGAAGGCAACGGGAAACGGCGAAGGGCGCAGGAAAGCAGGGAAGAGACCTAGAACGCGGAGAACCGGAGGAAGGCGAGAGCGAAGACGGGCACAACCCGACGGCGGGAAGGGAGTCAGGGAGGAGAATGAAAAGGGCGAACGCGGGCGCGGCCCGGGGGCGCAGGTAGGCTATGAAACGCGCTGAGACGCACGGCCGGAATATGCGCTGCGTATGAGTCATTGTGTCATAAGTGGGCCTTTCCAGAGCAACGGTCAGTAGAGGTGAGGAGGAGGGGCCGACCTAAGAGGGTGGGGACGTATATATATTTATTTCTTAGGTTGGGACAGGAGATAATGAGGGTATTCGATTCCGGGATGAGGGAGCCGTTGAGAATATTCAGGCGACCCAATCATCTCTAAAGTATAATATAGAGGCAGCTAGGCTGCGCAGTAATTTTAACCAAATTTTCTTACGGAACTTT
>VALG01011073.1:0-11697 GCA_009835305.1 Ipomoea purpurea
TTGATCGACGTGATATATCTAGGTCAGCGGGAGCAAGTTGTATATTTGTTTGATTCGTATGTGGATTGTTACTTGTATTGATGGTTGTTTAATGATTGACAAATATTCTTTCTAAGCATTTGAAGTGAAAGATGTGGAAGATACCACCCAAATTTGAAATACTTCAAAGTGTGGGGTGTTTGCAAGGTTGGGCTGCTTCCTTTAAAAGGCCTATTCTTGGCAAAGACGGCAGATGCAGTCTTTGTTGGTATGCAGAAAATAGCGCTGCATACGGGTTATTGTACTTAGACAGATCGGGTCTATGTGTGAAGCAAGGGAAGCCGAGTTTTTTGAAAACATCTTTCCCTTGAAGTCTCCTAATAGCTCTCAAAGGGATGAACCAACTGAGTTTCCTCCCAGGTGGTATGAGCCTGATCAGCTCAGAAGGAGCAAGAGACAACGAACTGAAACCAGTTTTGGTTCAGACTTTATCAATACATAACTGAGTTAGAAGATATAAATGAGCTATCTGAACAGTTTGTATGTTAATTAATCCTCGAGGAGGACCAAAACGTTCGAGGCAGCTATGCGCTCGTTGATGCTGTTGTTTTGGAAAGAGGCTGTCCAGAGAACTAGACTCAATAAAGTCTAATCACACGTGGGAGCTAGTAGATTTCCAAAAGGAGCAAACCTATTGTTGCAAGTGGATTTTCAAATAAAATTAAGACCAGATGGGTCGATAGAGAGATTGAAGGCAAGACTTGTAGCAAAAGGTTATAAACAGAAGTTTGGAGAAAGACTACTTCTGTACCTACTCGCAGTGACGAAAATAGCAACAATACGAGTACTATTTGCGCTGGCAGCAGCACACAATGGACGTCCACCAATGGACGTCAAGACAGCTTTCCTAAATGGAGATTTTGGAGGAAGAGCTCTACATAGAACAACCATTGGGTGTGTTGACCCAGGACAAGAAGAAAGGTGTGTAGACTCATAAAGTCCCTTTATGGACTAAAACAAGCCCCTAAACAGTGGAATGAAAAATTCATAAACACTAATGGAGTTAGGGTACACGGTCAATAGATCAGATGCATGCCTATACTCAAGACAGTTTGAGTCAAGTATGGTACTCATCTGCATCTATGTAGATGACATGATAATCTTCAGCCCTAACGTCAGTGCAATAATAGAGACAAAAAGGTCCCTATGTGAGAAATTTGACATGAAGGACTTGGAGGAGGCTGATGTGATACTTGGGGTAAAAGTTATCCAAAGTGGAGTAACTACAAGCTATCACAGTCACTATACAGAAAAGTTGTTAAGAAAATTCAACAGCTATGAAGTGACTCCGGCTTCAACTCCTTATGACTCCAGTGTCAAGCTGACGAAACACACTGGAACAGGGTAGCACAAGAAGACTATGCAAAGCTCATAGGGAGTCTGATGTTCTTAATGAACTACACCAGACCTGATATTGCGCTAGCAGTGAACCGACTCAGTCGTTACACACACAACCCAAGTGAAGCACATTGGCATGCACTAAAACGGTGTGTTGCGCTACCTGAGAGGTACAGTCGAGTGGGGGCTCAACTACACTGGGTTTCCAAATGTCCTAGAGGATACTGTGACGCAAACTGGGTCAATGACAGTGATGATGTTAGCTCCACTAGTGGGTATGTCTTTACCATGGGTGGAGCAGCTGTGTCATGGAAATCAACCAAACAGTCCTGCATAGCCAGATCAACAATGGAAGCTGAGTTCATAGCTCTTGATCTGGCTGGCCAAGAGTCTGAATGGTTAAGAAACCTACTGGCAGACATGCCGTTGTGGGGGAATTCCACTCCATCGATCCATATACACTGTGACTCACAAACTGCTATCTGTGTAGCAAAGAACAACGTGTATAACGAAAAGAGAAGACACATAAGAGTCAGGCATGAATCTGTACGACAGTTAATAGTGAATGAGGTAATCACACTAGAATATGTGAAATCCGAGAAAAACATCGCAGACCCTCTAACAAAAGGGTTGAACAGAAAGCCATCCTCGATACATCGAGGGGGAAATGGGGTTAAAATGATCGAGAAACCCTAAAGTATCCAGCTAAGGCTAACAAATCAATGGGCGATAATGCTGATGTGTGGCACCAGAGTTCAAACCACCCTACTTCTCAGTGAGTTCAAGACTCAGTTCACTCCTGAGAAGTAAGTTACTCAGGTCACTACGTGCCAATTCAAGTTCTACACTGGCATTAGGGTCAGCAAGCATCGCAATAACCACACTCCTTGTATGTGTGGGGGATTGTTGGGAAGAAGACATCCAAAGAGTGAGTTTTTGCAAATAAGCTTGTCCCACATTGATTTCCCAAGAAGAGATTTCCCACTATTTCACTACCAACCAAATGGGTCCTTTGAAGTGTTTTCTAGAGAGAGGAAAGGGGGAGCCTCGCGGCGCCCGCCCGCTAGGTTCGCACGCGTCGCGATGTGGTGGGGTCAAAGTTTTATTCTTTATCCTAATTTTTTGCTCTTGAATCAGTCTTACTTGTCCGACTTTTGCGCTCCTGAAACGTTTTGTGGACAGGAGTAATCGAGCCACGTAGTGGATGGTTTGTGCGCAACCTATCCTCTCTTTGCGCTCTTAATTGTGGTAGTAGTGGGAAGGCAGTTTGGTATAAACTAGTATAAATACCCAGCCTTCCCATACCGCAAAAAGCATTCAGCAACTGCGTTAATAAATATACTCTGTGCAATCTATACGTGACTATCCTCTGTGTTTGCTGGTCGAAAGCCCGGATCTAAAAGACTTGCACGGTCTCCGAATTAGCTTTTAAGGCAGTGTGTCTATACACACGTCACAGAAATTAAACAAATAACTTCCTGTTAAATCATATCCAAAACACACCCAAAACACAAACATACTTGACACACTCATCACACACACTTACTCTATTATTCCGCTGGGTACAAGACTTTAACAATCTAGTTAAGAGTTTGATATCTCTGTTGCCTTAGCAATTGTTGCATCGCGAAAAAGTTTAAAAGTATATTCAACCCCCCCCCCCCCTCTAGACTTTTACGACACCCCTTTGGGACCAACATACTATACTATATATAATTATTTCTTTATTATTTTAATTTTAAATTTTATAATTGTAATGAAGATTAATTAAAATAAACATACATACATTTTTTAAAAAAAATAATTAATTATAAACATTTAATTATTTTTCATTATTGCACTATTTTTTTATTCATTTTAAATTTCAATTGTGATTAAATCATTTAAAATTTAATTCAAAAAATATATTACATATTTAAATTTTATGAAAAATAAAAAACATAAATAAAACATAAAAAAAACAAATTAAATTAATTAAAAAAAAAAGCTACTGAAAGAAAACATAAAGATTTTTTTTAAAAAAAACAAAGATTGAGTTGGCGACCACTCTCAATCGCCTTAGTTCCTGCAAAATGCCTTTGGATGAGAAAAATTCGACAAAAAATTAGGCTCCCCATTTGTTAAAAACATGCTGATCAATTTTTCTCGGTGCAAAAGACCACCAAAGAACCTCTATTGGGGTAAGAACCTCTATTGGGATTGCTCTTATCTTTTCCTATTTTCTACTTGGTGTCTAGCCCTCCTTGATATTGCATATTTGGTGTTATAACTTCCCATCTCGAGAGAAAGAAATACCACCTTACCCAAAATTCTTGCATCATGATGCTATCTAGGTTAGGATCCTTTTAGTGAGAACTAGTATTTTTCCCGTGCGATGCAGGAATGGATTTGTTGTAACATATACTAAGAATATTGTGGATCGATATATTAATTATTTTAAATTAGAACATAAAATATTATATAGTTAATTGAAAATATGATTTGGATTATTTATGTGTTTTGTTGCTATCAAATTAAATAATTGCTCAAATTAATAGCTAATGTGTAGATGTACGCATGCGGTGCTGTAACTTTGGGATTTTATTTATTATTTTTTAGTATTTTTTATAAATTAGGCAAATGTGCTCGTTCTCAAGAACACTGTAGGTTATATGAAAGGAATTATTGATCTTGAATTCATTTGAATTGGGTAGATATATTTTTTCGGGTCTACGGTATATAACAATTTTGTATTTTACAAAAAAATATCAAATAAATCAACTAAAACTACGATTGGTGGTAATGATTTACCAAGTGTATTGGAAACCTTTTTGTTTGTAGCGACATTTGGAAGTAGCAACGACAATGTTGTTCCGGATCATCGATGGATGGCTCTAGAGTGCTAACACCTCAGCTCAGTTCAGGAGATGTGTGACTTTCCGGGTTGAACAAGTTATACCATGATAATATGGGGTGGTAGTTAAGATCCAGATTAGCGATCCTTCTTATATTTGTTAAATGCAATTCATGTACTGATAATTCAGATTTGAAGTTTGCTCACGGCCAATTATTCTTTGTTTTAGTCAATTAGAAGTAGGGCTCATATGCACGAATTATATGTTTAGATTACAGTTTTGTTCCAATTTGTTAATGATGATGCTATAATAGTTATTATTGAGAATATTTCGGTTCCAGTATTTTGAACGCCTATACTTTACTTTTTTTAAAATATGCATTATGATCTAGTTTATGATGTAGGAATATTCTGTATGAGGACATATTTACTGTCCAATTTTTAGTGTTTCCGTTCCATTTTTAATTAAAATGCAACGTGTCATGGAAACCATTTTATTTTTTCATATTAGTCAGATGTGTAATAAAGTAGAAATACATAATTATATGAGTAACGATCGACAATGTGTCGATCGTTACTTTAGAATTTTTTTTTTACATAACACAAAATATAATTAATTACAATAACAACAACATTTATTAAATATAAATTGTCACTTAACATCAAATATAAAAGTTTTGTCAATACTAAGACTATTTGGTCTAAGGTACCCAGGTTGGATTTTCATTTTGGAAGGTTGTGAGTTTGAGCTCAGTGAGACGTTATTGTTCTTTTGTGTTTCAGTAGGTTGAGAAAGTATATAACGATACTAACATTGTAATAGAGCTCATTCAGTCTGGTTAACTGAATATTTCAAAATTGAGAGATAAAACAAAAATCAAGATAATTAAATAATCAATATTAATTTTTCAATTTCAAACTATCATTTAACTAGTAAATGTACATTTTAAAAATGTAAATAAATCATCAAAACACAATAAATTCACTAATTAATTAATCAACATATATGCATTCAAAAAAATTAATCCAACATATATAACTAATAAAACAAAGCATATATCTCAAATTTTAGAGACTTTTTTTTTAAAATTAAAATGTATACTTGATGCCATTCATTATTAAAATCTTTGATAACAGAAATAAGCTAGATAATAAAGAAAAATTGTCACTTTAATTATTTGATTTATTTCATTTATTTAATGAATTTGAATTAATATATATTTTGAGTTGATTTAATATAAACATAATAGATTTTTTTATAAAAAAAAATTTAGAGGGGGGCAAAAGTGTATTTTTTATCCCTAACTACATCAATATAGTACATACATATTACTAAAAAGAATTTAGGGTGAGAGTAGGCAGGGTGGGTGGGGTGGGGTGGGGGGAGGTCAAGGCCCCCCTACCTTAAGGTGCTCCGTCCTGTGTATGATTAAAGAAATTTTTGTAATTGAAAAATAGTTAATTAATTTGGTCCATTATTTTGGTGATTTTGGTATGTCGGCTAGTGATGATGGTATCAGATACATTCATTGTTTTGTTAGATTAAAAAAAAAATCAAGAAAAAAAAAAGACTAGATTTACTCTCCCAGTAAATGCGCAAACACGTACGTGTCTTACTCTCTTCACGGTCGCATTTCGTTCCTTGCAAAAATTGGCCATCTGGGATCTTATCTCCTTACTTTCACTCATTCTTCTTTGATCTTTGATTTGTATATGATCAAGAAAATTTTTGTAATTGGGAAATAAGTTAATTAATGTGGTGATTTTTGTATGTCGGCTTTGTGATGATGGTATCAGATGCATTTATTTTGTTAGATTTAAAATAAATTCAAAAAAAAAAAAATTGTATTACTAGCCCTGTAGATGCGCGCAAACGCGCACATGTCTTACTTTTTCTTCGTTTTCTATCTCTAACGGACTCCAAAAATGTCGACCATCTCCAGTGAACGCACCGTCACGCCACCAATACTTCTCCGGCCACTCCGACGTCACTATCGCGACACACCATTTCGTGTCGTTGAAGCTGACGTCGAAGAACTTTCTCTTCTGGTGAACACAGTTGATACCCTTCCTCCGCGGCCAGGACTGCTTGGGTACGTCGACGGCGAATTGTCGTGCCCACCGACAATTCTCCCCACCATCAGGAAGACGGCTCTGGTAGAACAACGTCCACCACCTCTCCGAATCCGGCGTACACCTTCTGGGTCCAGCAGAACCAGTCCATTCACTCCCTCCTTATGTATCTCTCTCTCCGACGAGGTAATGCATCTCACCGTCGGGTAGGGGTGTGCAAACTTCGGATAATTTTCGATTAACTGACCGAACCGACAAAGTTCGGTTAACTATTTTCGAAACCGAACTTTTTCGGTTCGGTTAATGGTTAAAGGAATTTAAAACTTCAGTTAACGGTTAATTCGGTTCGAAAGGTCGTAACCATAAGTTTTAAGTAATATAATATATATATAATATATATATATATATATATATATATATGAGTATATATAGTAGATATATATATATAATATAGTAAACTAATTAAGTGATGATTTTGGTGTTTATAATTCGATGCTTTTTTAGTATTTTGTATGAATTTATATGAAATGTAATTTATTTTATTGATTATTATTTAGGTATTATTTTATTATTTAAATTTAGCTTAAAAAGTCGGTTAAAATAGGTAACCGACTGATAACTGAAAAAAAATCGGTTCGGTGAATTCGGTAGACAAACTTCGGTTCGGTTAACGTTAAAGGAAAAAAAAACTTCGGTTAACCGATTGAACAACCCTACCGTCGGGCGCAAAACATCCTGCGCGGTTTGGCCCTCCGTGACAACGGCATTGGCTCATCCACTCGTGCACGCTGCCAGACTCTCCTCGGTCAATTTCAGAATTTCCGACATGGTGATAGCTTGCTGGCGGACTACCTCGGCCGGGCACAGTTGATTGTGGAGGACCTCGAAATGGCTGGACGTCCAATGAGTCTGACAAGCAGAACCTCTACGTGTTCAGAGGCCTTAGCCCGAAGTTCCGCGCCATGGCCGCCTCTCTTGCCGTCACAGGTACTCCGGTGACTATTCCCCAGTTATCCGATTTTCTCCAGGCCCAAGAGTTTTCTATGCCGAGGATTTCCCGAGAATGGTCCTTCGATGTGCGATGGTTGCGCGCAGAACCACGATGGTGGCTACGGTTCCAGGCAGCAAGGTGGACAGAACCACGTTGGGGGTTACGGATCCAGGCAGCAAGGTGAATAGAACCGCAGCCGCAATGGTGGACGAGGACGCGGTGGACAAGGTCGTGGCCGTGGCGGCAACCCCGATGCCAAATATGCAGGTCTCATGGTCACACCGCGGTCTATTGTTTCAGACGCTACACCGATCAGCCGCGGCCCAGGCGAACATGGTGGTTGCCGGTGATGAAAGAGCAGTCGCGGGTGGTGATACGTGGTTTCCGGACACCGAGCTCTTCGTCTATGCAACGATAGTGACGTCGAGTGGCCGGAGAAGCAGTGGTGGCGGCGGTTACGGTGCGTTGACTAGAGTTGGTCGACATTTTGGAGGGAGAGAGTACATATCACTAACTGATACCAGATGAAGTGATAAGTCTGTGAATTAAATTCTCAACAGTAAAGTTACATCAGAAATAGGAGTCATAAACTATGACGACTATGCGTACATACCAGGCTATTAGTTATAGACTAATCCTATACAATAGTTACAACAATTAATATAACAATATAATATCATCTTATTGTAGGATTTAGTCTATAACTAATATTGAAAAAGTGGGGATCGGAACTTCTTGGGATCTATCTTTTTTCATCAAGCTAGCTAGATTGACAACAAAAACGCTTTAATTGAGTTTCTTGGAAATTAAAGCTCATATTATTATGTGGTTGTATTCAGTTTGGAATTTAAATGTAGTTCTGTTTGACTGTAATTATGATTATAGTATAATTATAATAGATATGTTGGTTGAATTGGGAAGTTTTTAGTATATTGTCTGTTTGGCAAACCCTAGCTGAAAAGCTGTAAGCTAAGAGCTGATAGTTAAAAGAGCACTGAAAGCTGAAAGCTATAAGCTCGGGGAGCTGAATTGAGAACTGTTAGCTAACTGTTATGATTGAAAGTGTTTGGTAAAATTAGCTTTTTGATAAGCTTGATAAATGTAAAAAGACTAAAAGGACATCTTCATAAAATTTAAATTAGTTTGTTTACACATATTAAAATTTAACATTTGTCTTCCAAAAAGTAAGACACTTTAAAATAAATTATTAGCATGATCATGATCTAGCATCCCATATGAGTAGCAATATTTGTTTGCGAATCTCCTTCATTCATCCATAGATGTGTTGACTGTTTAATTTTCTGTTGCATGGAGATATTACTACTTGAATCTTGAAGTTCATCGGCGGTATGTAATGTGGGGTACTGGTTCATAGCACATTAACATCATGTCGATCTTGGAATTCTCCGAATAATTATGTAGTGGCAAATGTGGCCATAATAACATCAATTTGGCGTCTCCTCACAAACTGCGGATGTTGCAAGTATTCTTCCCTCTCTTATTCAATACTCCAAACGAACTCTCAATACACTTCGAAGGAATAATGTGCATGATTTAATGCTTCTGGTTAGTTTGGCCGCGGTCTTGTTCATTGAGATTGAAGCCATATTGCTATTTAAAATAATAATAATAAAAAATATTATAATAATAAATATAATAATAATAAATAAGAGTTAATCCTATTTTTTGTCCTCCGTATTTAGCTAATACTCATTTAGGGTCCCAGTAGTAAAAGTATTCCAATTTAATCCTCTAAAATGGTACCCAATGTGGTCATCCATAATTGTTCTGGAAACAAGACTAAGGAAAGGATTGACGTGAAAGTTGAGATAGGGGGAGAGAAAGGGTTTAATTCATAAAGTTAAATATGTCATTACTTTAAAATAATAAGGATAAAGATGAAAAAAAAGTTAGGAAGATAGTAGCTTATTTTCAAACGCTACCTAAAGTAGCGTTCTAAAATAAGCTCTTATTTTAAGCTAGGAGCTTATTTGAGAACATTACCACCAGAGCTTTTAGCTTATTAGTAGCTTAAAATAAGCTATAAGCTCCTAGCTTAGCGTTGCCAAACAGAGATTTGGTTTTGAACTTGCATTATCAAGTTGTCATTTATGATTGGATGAAAACCACTTCTGAAAATTACGAAACGACACAGTTTTAGAGTGACCGAATTGCCAAGCAACTTTGAGACCAAGAAGGATTGTCCAGGCTCCCTTAGGGTTTGGGGTTCAACCTTTGAAAGGATTGCCCAGGCCTTGGCTTCCTTAGCGTTACATTCTCCAAGATTCTTCTGGAAGCCCACGATCCAATTCCCTTGGTCACGCAGAACTCCTCCATAACCAGCATCTTTACTTGTGAGCTTACTGCTGCCGTCAACGTTCATCGCGACCCATCCATTTTCAGGTTTGTTCCAGCAGCTGAGGAGTCTCGCCTGGACAGTAGATGGGTTTCTTTGGAGCTGGTCTTTGGCTCCCTCGGCAAACTGGATGTCCTTACAATATTCCTGATCCAAGAGGCTTTCTGGTGCACATGAATGGTCTCATTCTTGAAAATCAAGCATTTCTCTACTTCCATATGTGCCAACACGTAACACTGAAGGCCATGTTCCAATGAGGAAAGCCATGCCTACCCTTTTGATTCTCATATTATTGACAAACCAATCATGCCAGTCGATCTGAAGATCGTGGTCAAAAGCCTGGGGGGCATGATGGCTTTCCAGACCTCCTCGCCATCGGACATTTCCATATCACATGGTCGATATCCTCCCTGACTCCAGCATAGTAGTGACAGTCATCAGACAGGGCTAAGTGCCTTCTTTTGCGTTCGGCATTGCACATAATACGTTCATGCCATTAAAAGCCAAAGAAAAAAGTTAATTCTATTAGGGAGTTTAACACTCCAGATAAGGTTCGAGTCAGAATTCATATGCTCAGCCGCCTGAGAAATGGTCATGTTGTAAGCAAGAATTAACCGAGAAATTCCCAGTGGAATTTCGTTCCATGAGATGGTGTCCTCCGATTTGAGTTCATCTGGATAAGAAGTAGCCTTTCAACTTGTTGATAATGTCAGGGGGAAACAAGTTGCTTAGCTTCTGGAACCTCCAACCCGAGACATCATCCCAGTAATCTCTGACCGTGAAGTTGAGCTCGTCCGAGGTCTTTCAACATTAACTAGCCAACTGAGAAATTAAAATCAGGAATCATAAAAACCAGTAAAGAAAATTTGATGACTATAGTCATTTTCCTCACCAAAGTAGCATACATCTTTTCATAAATAACTCTAGCTTTTTATGTTAGCTAAAGTAACATACATCTTTTCTGATGATAAAGGGTGTTGAATCTGGATAAGCGAGCAAGAACATCATCAAATTTATCCATCCATCCCCTGCCTGTATCTACTTGATTTCTCAGTTCTGAAGCTATCGCTTTCATACACAGTGCATAAAGCAAGAAATATCACAACACGATTGACATTTGTATCATGTCCGCAGTTATTTAGCCTCACATTTCAAACAGACAAATCCGACAGGAAGGGCATTTCTTGTAAAATTGAACATACATAAATGCCAGGTTTCACAAGGGAGGCCTTTATGCATCGTGTGATAGGAAGGACTGCTGTATCAGTGCATCTATTCCATAATTTCTGCTTTGGACTCATCATCTCGAGTGTGCTCAACAAAAGATGCATATGCCTTGATTATTGACTTCGTAAACACGATATTCCTTTCAAATATTCTCCTTGTTCAAAAACTGAAGAATTTCAAAATACACTACTAATTAGAATTGTTTATCATTCAAAAAGAAACCAGAATGGATACATATATTATATATATATTATATGTAATATATATATACACATTTAGTGGTTGACTGCAACCTTATTCTCACCCAAATCTTTGCACTTTTTCTCTCTTAGGTGTCATACTTCTATCATATTAGGCCATTGTATCTTGTGTAACACATTACGGTTAAAGAGAAGACAGTGCAGAGAGAGAACTTTTCATCTCAAAGTACTTTGGTTGTTTGGCACGCCTAGCTAAAAGCTGAAAGCTAAAAACCCAGTAGCTTATTTTGAAACGCTACTTACTATTATTTTAAGCTCCCCATGTTTTGCCAAAGGAAAATTGTAATTTATGCCCCCTCCATAATATGCCAATAATCAATGTCACCCCTGAATTATTAGTGGTGTAAATTTTGCCTCTCAATTTTCAAAACGGTACATATATTGCCCTCCCGTATCGTACGGGAGGGGCAATATATGTACCGTTTGAAAATGAGGGCAACATTTACACTACGGGGGGCACTAATATGTACCGTTTTGAAAAAATGAGGGGCAACATTTACACTACGGGAGGGCACTATATGTACCGTTTTGAAAATTGAGGGGCAACATTTACACCACTAATAATTCAGGGTGACATTGA
>VALG01011074.1:0-13513 GCA_009835305.1 Ipomoea purpurea
AAGGTCAGCTGTCCATACCACATATGTAGTTTATGCATTTTGACACCGATATCTACCAAAATTTATATAAATAAGTTTTTTTTCTTAATTAAAAAAAAAAAAAAAAAGAGAGAGGAGAGAGACATACTAATTACTAGTTACTAGTTACTAGTTGGGATTATGCATATGGTTATTAGGTCAACCCAATAAATCATAATTGATATACCAACATAAAGAAGGGATTTAAAAAGTACCAAGAGTCGAAACTATGACATACGAGTATTTTTTTAGACTTCAATTCTGAGTTAAAATGACCACAATAAGATAAAATAATAATTATTATTAGGTACCAGATAAATAATTAGGCCAAACACTATCAATGATTTTTTTTTATTTTTTTTTTGGAATTTTCTTTGCTTTGATGGAGGACAAAGATAGTGAGTTGGAGGATAAAGAATTGAAGAAAGAGAAGAAAGTCAATTTGCAGGAGTTTTTTGTTAGATTCACGCGAAGAGAGAAAATGATTTTCATGCCACCTTTGAGCGCACTAGCGCGCCTAATTGGTGTATGCATAGCACACGTATCTAAGTATGTAAAAATATATGTTTTTTTTTTTTCATGACACTCTGCTTTCTTTCTATTTTTTTCTTCTTTTTCTCTTTCCCTTCTCATCCGATATGTGGCAAAAAAAACCATGCCTGCAAAAAATTTTACTAATGTTGTTGCCCTTATAATTGGTACACTCCGCCTAGTTGGTGTATGCATAGCACACGCATCTAAGTATGTAAAAACATACGTTTTTTTTGGCTCTATTACATTATAATATTCTATTCACGCCTCCACTGAGACTTGAACTCACAACCTTCCAAATTGAAGTCTAACCCGAGTACCATTAGACCACATGTCTTGGACTCTGTTTGGAAACGTTAAGCTATGAGTCTTATACTTATTTTAAGCACTAATAAGCTATAAGCTCTGTTGTAATGTTCCAAAAATTAAGCTCCTAGCTTAAAAATAAGATGCTTATTTGAACGCTACCTTTAGGTAGCGTTTCAAAATAAGTTACTAGCTTCCTAACTTTTTTTCATCTTTACCCTTATTATTTTTAAGTAATGACATATTTTAACCTTATGAATTAAAAACATTTTATCTTCCCTTATCCCAACTTTCATGTCAATCCCTTCCTCTTATTATTCTTATTATTATTATTATATGATTATTATATTATTATTATTATATTATTATTATTATTATGTTATTGTTATGTTATTGTTATTGTTATTGTTATTGTTATTGTTATTGTTATTGTTATTGTTATTTTATTATTTATTAATGTATATTATTATTATTATATTATTATTATTATTGTTATTTGTGTATATTGTTTATTATTGTTATTATTGTTATTATTATTGTTATTATTGTTATTATTATTGTTATTTTATTATTGTTATTGTTAATTATTGTTATTATTATTGTTATTATTATTGTTATTATTATTATGTTATTATTATTATTATTGATTATTATGGCTTCAACCAATGACAATATTGTTACTTCATTATTATTGGATTGCTAGATCATGATCATGCTACTAGTTTATTTTAAAAAATGTTTTTACTTTTTTTGAAGAACAAAAATTGTTAAATTTTAATATGTAAAACAACTAATTAAATTCTATGAAGATGTCCTTTTTAGTCTTTTTACATTTATCAGCTATCAAAAAGCTAATTTTTACCAAACACTTTCAATCATAACATCTAGCTTAACAGCTTTTCAATTTTCAGCTCCGAGCTTATAGCTTTTCAGCTTTCAGCTCCTTTTCAGCTATCAGCTCCTAGCTTATAGCTTTTCAGCTAATTTGCCAAAAGAGCCTTGGTCTACTCCGAAACTTAAGTGAATTGTTCTACTTATTCATTTGTTTCTATGTAATCACTGTATTATTCTAATATCTCATTATATTCTGAATTCAATAATACCCCCTCCCCTATTCAAATTCTGAATAGTTCTTTTAAAGTGTTGAACTTGTAGGATGAATTCTACACCAACAAATTATTGATTAACACTCATATAAAAAATGATCTTTTCAATTAAACTTTATTATTATTTTTATTTGGAGTGGCATACTTTTGGAATGACTTTAGAATTGTCAATGACAAAGATATCAAACATCTATAATATAGTTCAAATACATTATATTAATATTATAATACCATTTTATGATAGACTATAAAATAGCTAAGGGAGCAAATATACTTGGGTAGGTGAAATTTAAAACACTTTGAAATGATATAAAATATCTATGAGCAATAAAAACACAAATCGATTAGATAAAATAGTTTGATTAAAAAAACAATTATTATTCATTAAAACCTTAATTTTAATTTTCTTTTAAGGAGATCAACTTTAAAATTTTTCAATTAATTTAATACGGGATGAAGATAATATAACTTTCAACACATTAACTAAATGATTCCACAAACAAAAAAAAAAAATAGAATTGAAAAAATACATTTTTAATTTATTGAAGGGTTGGGAAGAGCTAAATTAAAGATAAGAAGCTAAAATATACAGAAAGTGTTGTATGGAAGGAATTCAGGAATTCAAACCTTATGTCATTTTATGTCATAGTTCAAGGCTCTACCAACTAAGCCACAAAAGTTCCTTGTGACTTTTATAGTACATAATATTAAAAAGGTTAGATATGGTGGGTGGTGGCGGGCACAGCCCCACGGTACCCATTGTGGCTCCCCCACCACTGTTACATTTCTTTACAATTCTAAATGGATGGTAACATACAAGATTGAATTCCAGTAATGGGTAGCATTGGATGCATGATTTTTTTTGGGTGAAAAGATAATTGAATGTTTAAAAATAAAAGTGATAAATGATTGGGAGCTGAGTATTAATTCCTTTCTTCATAATATTAATAAGCACAGTATATTTCTGTTAGGAAAAGAAGGAAACAAGGTGATATATGGTCCTACTCAGCCAATATTTTGTAACATAGTTAATTTATCAGTCGATTTTGATTTATTTAACTTGGTTAAATAATCATTATGAGTATTTGATTAATTAATTTTTTTTGTAAATGCTTATTTGTTCTAAAAATGTTAAAATTCAAAAAGTTGTTCAAACCAACTTTATGATAAGCTTTTTAAAAATAAATTTATATTCTTAAAGGTCATTTTTTATAATATCAACTAACAATTAATTTACCAAATATTATATAATCAATCAATACTATTAACTATTAAATCTGCTAAGGGCTATTTGCAACACTATCTTAAGAAGGCAATAAATGCCACTAAAAATGTGATAAATGTCAACATATATTAGAATATTAACAAGGGAAGCAAAGCTTAGGGTCATGCCACTGCTCACGTTTTACGGCACGGAAGAGGGACAATAGTTTAGTCAATGACAAAGGCAGACCAACCTAAAGAGTAAAAAATAATCTATGTACGTTAAACTGTTATCATCATGCCAAATCAAACTATTTATTCATTTTTTTTTTTTGGTAATAAACTATTCATTCTTTAAGTCCAATGTTAATTGGTTTGGATTTAAATTAAGTATGAATAATTTGTAAAGCGAATATAAAATGTAAAATTGCCGTCAAGTGAATAATAAATTTAATAGTAATATTGTTAAAAGGAGTTAATCCCATTTTTCATCTTAGATTTATTAGGTGTTAGTTTATTTTTAATTTTTTTTTTTTTTATCTAACATCCTTTATTGGTCTAATATTATTTGTGGCATGACGTTTTTCCTCCATCAAGAAAAAATCATTGAAATACCATTAAATACAAGGGACATTTCGATTTATTTTTTTTTGTTTTTTTTTTTTTGTATACAAAATAGGTTGACCCGCTATAATGTTTTTATGTTTATTTTTTTAGAAAAAATTAAAATTTGAAGACTGAAATGCTCTTGTATATTGTACTAGTTTTCTTACGCGCATTGCGCGATTGGATAATGCCCAATATTTTTTTTTTTTTTAAAATTAAGTATTAAGGTATATCAAGCAAGATTATATTGGAATTGTTCATGCATAGATAATTTAAATGTTGAATTTGCATATTTAAATAGGCGATTCTAATTTACAAATGCAAGATAATATAGTCCAAGATTGATTATAAGTTGTCAATAAAATAATTGTATAGGTATGGTTGGAAATTCAAATATGAGGACATAATTGGAGAGCAAATAAAAAACAATGGCATAAAATATTACAATATATATAATATTGAAGAGGCTAACTGCTGGATTGCCAAACAATGACATTGCGGTGTTGTTCTCACTTCAATTTTGTTGGTATGATTTGAATACTCTTTTCTGTCAATAATCACCAAGTAGTTAATATGATTGACTTAATTATTATTATTTTAAAAAAAAAAAACTAGAGTTAATCAAACGATTTGTCCCTCAATTATTACCAAATTGTCAATTGTAGTCCCCCAATTGCTTAATCATCGATTAGTCCCCGAAAATAATTAATTTTAGTCAATTTAATCCCTCCAGCCGTCTTCTGTCGATGGCCGGAGGGAACTAAATCGACTAAAAATAATTATTTTTGGGATCAAATCGACGGCCGGAGGGACTAAATTGACTAAAAGTAATTGTTTTCGGGACTAAATCGATGATTAAGCAATTGGGGACTACATTCACAGTTTGGTAATAATTGAGGGACCAAATCGTTGATTAACTCAAAAAACTATTATTATTATTATTATTATTATTCATTATTATTATTATATTATTATTATATTATTATTATTATTATATTATATGGTATACCTTAGCTCCTTTTACATGTAATCTAAAACAGTTAATTTTTTAAATATCTTTTTTACCAAGCGTTGATATAATTCGCTGGTCAAATCCGTAACGCTAACCGTTAACTGCTGATTGTCAAACAATGACATTGCAAGGTAATTCTCACTTCAATTTGTTGTGTGATTTGGATACTCTTTTGTCAACAAATCTCTCAAGTAGTTAATATGATGGCTTTATTAATTATATATTTTTTAATTTTTTCACTATTAATAAAATACTTGATAAATAAATATATAGCATTATTTTGTATTATAACTTTGATATTTAATTAAAAAATAGTGCACAAAAAAGATAATAGACAATGTAGTGAATATAATCAATTGATGAATTTGAATGTAAAGAATTTTTATTTGAGAAAAACATAAAGACAATATAACTAATAAATTTATTTCTCTTAATTAATTTATTGATAATGAATATTTTTAATAAATACATTGTAGGGACAATGTAGCGAATATAATCAATTGATGATTTGAATGTAAAGAATTTTTATATTGGAGAAAATAAAGACAATATACTAATGAAATTATTTCTTTATTTAATTTATTGATAATGGAATTTTTTTTTTGAATAAAGACATTGTAGACACATAATCCTAAATTAAAGAAATGATATGTATTATTTTTTGTTGTACTATTAAATTATTATTTTAATAATAAGAGTAAAATAGAGTACCAATTATGCCAACTTTTATTGAGATAGGATTCGAACCTAAGACCTTTTATATTGCAATCAATGAGTAAGTTAACGGTGAACTAAAGAAGTTAACGGAAAAAATAATACTTAAAGCGGATAATCATATTCATTAAGGATAAATTAGGAAATCTTAAGGAAAAATTAAAATCTGATCAATCTAAGCCATTCATTTGATTAAAAAATTTGACCGCCATTTTTTCTACCCATTATAGGTCTAACTCTCTTTGGTCCTTATTAGATTATATTATATTATATTATTAGTAGATAGTAGATTTGACGAAATTTAAACTATTTTGTTGATGGAGGACCAAAAATAATCACATTAAGTGTGGATTAATTATTTATCCAACTCCATCTAAGAAAACTCTCCTCTTCTTTAGGGTTAGCAATGGGTCGGGGAAGATTGCATCCACCACATGTCCCACCTTATAGTTTCTCAATCTATTGCCCACCCCGACTCACATCGGGTGGACTTTTCAAAACCCACATTGTCCTATCGGTGGACTTTTCAAAACCCACATTGTCCCATCGAGTGCGAATGCCTACTACGAGTACTCATCGACACTTGTTGTCTTATAATATTTAAATTATTTACACATAATAAATAATAAAATTTAAACAGTCATATAAAATATAAAATAATATAAATATTTAAATATAATACTAAATCATTTTTTTAAAAAAAAATAAACTCACTAGTTTAGAACTAAATATAATAAAAAGCCAACAATTAAGAAGCTTTTAAATTAGCTAAGTAATAGCACTTCTTTTACTATTAGATATATATATACGGGTACGCTCTAATGCGAACGACCGCTCAGGAGAGAAATAAGAAGCATTTAGCAATGTTTACGTGTCAGATCAACGAATCAGATTGTAATTTTAAAAAATGATGTGGTGGCATTTTCGTAAATAACTCGAACTTTGGTGCATGTAAATGTGTTATAAGTGCAAGTATCTGGTCCACCTTTGCAAGTAAAAAGTTCAGGTAAAATCATTACAAATGCACATAATTTCACTTACAAGTGCATTTAATTTTACCTTGTTAACATTCATGCAACTGGGTACAACTAGTTTAATATATGTACATCTAATTATAACGTTAGGTGCACTTAGTTTTGATGCTCAGTGTAAATTTTACTTGCACCTGTAATACATTTTTACCTGTACTTATAATACATTTTACATGCATTGAGGTGCAATATATGAAACTGTTATTTGCACTTGTAATACATTTACTTGCACTTCGATGTTCAATTATTTACGAAAATACCACACATTTTTTTTTAAATATAAAATTAGTGTTTCTCATCCTTAACTCTAAACACGTGAACGACATTGAATGGTTCTCAATTCTTTCTTGGGTGGGCAATTCTAACATGAACGCAGCCCTATATATTTATTCATCTATCCCATTTTATCTGTCTTACTTACCATTCATTTGCAAACAATCTCTTTCTTCTTAGTTTATTTTTTCTTAATATTCTTTTAGTTATTTTAAATTTAATTTTTTGTGTTTAATAGTATTTTTAGTGTAGTTTCTAAATGTATAAATTTTATAAACTAATACCCAACTTAATATTATGAAAATTAGATTAAAAATAACTTCAATTCAGTCAAATCTCATTAACTGAACCAGACGGATAAAATGGGAATTAGGTGGAATTCGAGCCCAAAATTGATCCATACAAATAAATTCTAGTGAAAATCAATGATACAAATTGAATTGCCAATCCCTAACTACTCTCCTTTGAGCTTGGCAATTTATATCCTACACCACGGCGTACACTGCACTATGCGCCCAGATGCAAAACGACGTCGTTTTAATTATTATTTTTTTTGAAATTTCGCCCCAGTGAATGGCAGTAGACTTTTTCTTTAAAAAAAAACCCGTTGTTCAAGAATGTACATAATGTTATACTTGAATACACATAATGTTATACATGAATACACATAATTATAACAAAATATACATACTCTTTAAAAGATAATACACATAATCTAACATAATACATAATAAACATAAACTTTTAACATAATACACATCAACTCTTAACATAATACACACAAATTTTCTGATTCGGATTACATAATTGTAATAAAAACAATGTACATAATTGTATAAAAAATACCACATAACTGTATGAAACAATACACATAAGTTGTGAACAATACATAACGTTGTGAAGCGAATACCTAACATAATCTCAGCAACTTTCTATCGCGCCTCCAACACGACCCAAAACGACGTCGTTTTGGGTCGCACGGCGCACAGTGCTATGTGCGCGTGGTGTAGGATATAACGATTCTTTGAGCTTCCGGCCGGATCCCGATCGCTTTACTTAGAGTGAAAGAGAACAAGAAAGCACGGTTGATGCTTTATTGCTTTCCCACAAATTGAATACTCCCATGTCCCAGCTGCCACGTCAACCCCCCAAACTTCCCATTATTTCCATTTCTCACCTAATACTTTAATTTTCACCTCCCACCTATAAATACCCCCCAACTACTTTTCCCTTCTCCACACCGCTGCAACTCTATCCATCTCTTTTCCAACATTTCACAGTCTTCCTTTTTGGTTCTGGAAATCAAGAAAAACACAGTATTATTATGGCTCCTTTTGGAAAGATTGCAGCAATATTGGGAGTTATGATTTTGGGCACATGATTAGTTTCAACACAGTCTCTGCTGGTGACCCAGATTTGCTTCAAGATGTCTGTTTGCTGATCTCAACTCAAGTATGATAACCTTCAACATTTTTGTCTTTTAATCAGTGCTTCAGTCTCCAGTTTTTGTGTTAAAGTTTATTAAGATTGATGAATTGTGTTTGAATCTTCCAAAGAACTTGATTTTAAGTCGGTTGACTTGTATATCTTGGAGTTGACTTTTGTTTGAGATTTGCATTTGTAAATAATTCCTTGATTATAGCTGTGAAGGTGAATGGATTCGCCTGCAAGAAGAATATCACGGCGGAGGATTTCTCGTCAATGGCGCTAGCGAAGCCGGGAGCCACCAACAACACAATGGGGGCGGTGGTGACGGGGGCAAATGTCGAAAAAGTCCCTGGACTCAACACCCTAGGCGTCTCCCTCTCCCGCATTGACTACGCCCCCGGCGGGCTAAACCCTCCCCACACGCACCCACGCGCCACCGATGATCTTTCGTGCTGGAGGGCGAACTGGACGTGGGCTTCATCACCACCGCCAACGTCTTGGTCTCCAAGCACATTACGAAGGGCGAGGTGTTTGTGTTCCCCAGGGGGTTGGTTCATTTCCAGAAAAATAACGGGGATGTTCCGGCCGCCGTGATCGCTGGGTTCAACAGCCAGCTGCCGGGAACACAGTCGATCGCCGCCACCCCTGTTCGCGGCGTCGCCGCCTGTCCCGGATAACGTGTTGACTAAGGCGTTCCAAGTTGGACGAAGGAGGTGGAGAAGATCAAGTCTAGGCTCGCTCCCAAGAAGTAAACACTTGCAATGAATTGAAGCACTTTAATTTTCATTTTATTTTGTGTTTATTGATGATTTGATGAATTGTTGTTTCAATCATTTTAAGTCATTTTTCCTTTCAATTTGCTAACAATAATAAAATCATTTTTGTTATTAATGATTTTTTTTCTCCATATCATTCTCACCATTTTATGTTGTATTTACTATTTTTTTTTTCAACAAACACTTTTTTTTTTAAACTTATTTCATTAATACTGTTTTTATAATATCAAATTACTAGTAATATAAAATAAATATTATAAATTATTTAATTATAAATAGTTTGAGTCAAGTTTGTTTATACAAATTAAAATGAGACAAGGGTGATGAGTGTTATATATAATTAGTATTTTCACCCGTGCGATTCACAGTATGAATTTGTTATAATATATTAAAAGTATTTGGATCAATGTATAATTATTTAAATTATAACATCAAATACTCTGTATTATATAGTGCAATTGAAGATATGATTTGGATCGTTTATGTTTGTGGATGTTATCATTGCTTGAATTCAAGCAAGTAATTGCTCAAATTAATAGTTAATGTGTAGATGTACGTAAGCGATGCTGTAACTTTAAGATTTTTATATATCATTCTTAGATTTTTATAAATTGGGCAGGTTGTACTCATTCTTTAGCAATTTAGTTATAGTAATCAATTGCTATCCTAATTCATTTGTATAAAGATAAATGATTGTTTAGATATATAGCAATTTTGTCATTTTGAAAAAAAGAAAAATCATAATATACATCGATTGATTTACCATTATTGAAATCTCTTTATAGACGACAATTGGTAGCCGAACAAATATTGTCCATCCTTGTCTAACAGCTAACACTTTCAGCATTAGAATAGGTGACTCAGGGAAAGCCACGTAAATGCGTGTTAAAGATCGATTTTTCACTGTCAATCTCCAACTATGTAAGAATTAGGGGTGTGTAATTCTGATAGATTTTCACTGTCTGATTTGGCTTACACAAAGAGTCACGCTTAAATATATTTCGCTTCCGCAGATATTCATGTCGCAAAATTCTATTAAATTTGATCAACGACATCTAAAGTCGGCAAGAGACACTCTCTCAATTATAGTATGCTATGGGATTAGTGTCCACACTTAAATAGAAACTGTGCAAATATAATCTCAATGAACGCTGTTTACAACCTTGCAATCGCAATGCTCTATGGTGCGGGGAGGCGAGGTTTGAAAATCAATCAGCCGTTTGTCATCTTCCTCTGAAGCTAAGGCACGTAGTTTGCAAGTTCTTGGTGACGCCTTAATGGACAACCCAAAATAATTTTCTAAATTATTTTATAAAATTTCAAAAATAGGCCATCTTTCATTCTCCAAAATTTTATTCGAAACGGTGTTTGATTACGTTTTTAAACAAGTTTATAAATACAATTAACACAAGAATATTCTATTGTTTTTTTTTTCGTAAAAATCCTAAATTCTCAGAGTAAATTTCTTTGTGGCCGTGGCGAATTTACTATCAGTAATAAGCAAATGACACTCGACAGATGTTCAAAAAAGTACTAATGCACCACAGCCTGTTGTTAATATAATCATTCCTCATTTCTTGAATCAATAAATACCCCCCTCGCTATTCAAATTTGAATAGTTACGTTAACATTGTTAGAACCTGTAGATGATCTACATTCTACACCAAAAATTATCAACACTCATATTAAAAATCTCAATTAAATTATATTATCTAAAGTTACCTAGGCAATTCTCATTCTATTTTATAAAAGGAATGAAATTGCGAATATTAGTCAACTACTATATAGGTGATAACATCTCTGTTACTATTCTAAAATGGATAGTAACAATTGAACATCATTAGTGAACAGTTGATTTTTGGATGAAAATATTTAAGTGTTTCAAAAGAAGAAGAAGAAGAAGAGAGAATATAAATATTGTTGAGTATAATTCTTTCTATAATAGCAATAGCAAAAGAAATTTCATGTTAAGAAAAGAAAGAAAAAGTTGTAATGGCCACGCAGGGCCGGTCCTATATTTCGTTTTATGAGGCTCGGGCAAATGAAAAAACAAAGCCCTATAAACATACCGATATACATTAATCTAAATTTTTAATTCAATATGACAAAATACTACTCCGGATAATATTTAGGCAACATTATACTAAAATATAATTGAGTTAAACCCAAAAGTCCTCGACTTAGTGGTTCTCAAATTTCGTACCTAGACGACTTTGGTACCTAAATCGTCCCAGACTTTTGGTTTCGCCTCAATTTAGTCCTCCATTTTGTTATTTCGTCAAATTGGTGTTAAATAAAGGACAATTCAGTAATGCAATATTGACCTCTCTTTACTTTCAACTTGTGAAGTGCGAAATCCTCTTTCTTGTACGAATTACACCCAGAATTACTCCCGGACCTGAAATCAAATTTTATATTCGCAGTTTTAGGAGTAATTCTGGGAGTAATTCGTAAAAAAAAAAAGGAATTTCGCAGTTCACATGTCTATGAGTAAAGAGATGCAATATTAAAATTACTGAATTGTCTATTTATTTAACACCAAATGGACAGAATAACAAATGAGGACTAAATTAGCAAAAACACAAAAGTCTGGACTAAATTGAGCGAAACACAAAAGTCTGGGACGATATTAGGTCACCAAAGTCGTTTAAGACGAAATTGAAAAAAACCATTATAGTCGAGGACAATTTTGGGTATTAACTCAATAAATTATATATAGTTGGTTGTTTGATGCCATTTACAAATGAACAATAATATGACCAAAAAATCTATGACTAATCATTTTTATTTGTGCTCTACTTTAACAATGTATAATTTTATTATACACAAACATACATACTTGGCAACTTGACGATTACTGCTTTTTTTCTCATTATAATAATTAAATAATATCAAATATATGAAATTCATTTTTTTTTTTTGGTCTGAGTTATATCAATGCAAATAGGAATTAAATAATGTATCAACTTCTCTAAATAGAACAATATTCATTTAACTTAGTGAATAGTTAAATAGTAATATTTACATTTATTTTTCATTAAAACAAAAATACATAATTCATTATTTACTTACTCTAAAAACATGTAATTGAACAAAGGTCCTATATACTTTAATTACATATTGCTTGGCATGTCTTGAAAATTATTGGAAAAATCCAATCAAAAGCAACATCAGAAACCTCTCAACAAAATATAAATAAATTGAATATTTTCCAAATAACATATCATAATTAACATTGATAATCTTATATTAATTATTATTTCTAAATTAATAAGAAAAAAGCTATTTAATTTCGTCAATAAGTTGCCCAATGGTATATGTTTTATTTATGTTGTGTTTATAATTAAAAATTTAATACCTTTTGTTAAATTAAAGAAGCCAAAATAAATGATTAGCTAGAATTTTTTTTTCTATTGGTACCATTTATATAATATTGTTATCATTTGTTAAAGGCATTTATTTCAATACACCAAATATAAACTATAATAAATATATTATTTAGGAGGTTAATACCCACAAAATTGTCTCGTAATTAACTTATTAGGTATTTTTTCTCAATTTCGTCTTTAAAAAATCAGAAAACTTTTGGGTTGGAACCTTAAAAAATCGGTTTATCCTCCAAGGACCTTTGTGGTATTCGGCTCCATAATATTTTTTAAGTCACTAGGATATTTATTTGGCTTTTCATATATATGCTCCCTAAAATAAAAATAATTAGTCCACACTTATTATTATATTTCATATATTTTTAATTTATTTATGTATTGGTTACTCAATTGGTATTTTTGGTGTATATTAAATAATGTTAAAACAATTATAAATATTATCTTACTATAAGCCATAGGAATAATCATAATACAAACGTAGAGGTCTAAGTATAAATATTTATTAATTTTTTAAATTTGAGTATTATTTGAGAATTAAATTTGATCTTTATTAATCAAGATTCCCTCTTTATAATGACCTACTCAAATCTGTGTTGAATAACTGCACGGAAGGGGGAGAGTGTTTCCTTTGTGTGTTTTATTAACTTCTAAGGTTCTGTCCGCTGAAATTGTATAACTCGGTAAAATGAGGAGTGTGCCGGTTGATTGGTATGTTTAAAGTGTATGAACTAGGGTTGTAGAATATAGGAAGAGCAATTTTGCGTTGTTGAAGACTTCTCGGTGGAAATTTTAAGTTTTTTCTGTGCAGCAAGTGGTTTTTTACATAAAAAGTTGTAATTCAACTTAAAAGAGAACAAGGGGGTGGCTAAAGGATTTCGGCAATAACTTGATTTGAGGGATAATGTTATGAGGCGCCAAGCACACTTTGTGCGTCAGGAGGAAGATAGAAGAGGCATTCAAAGTGAACCTTCGAACTCACTCACATCTGGAGATATTGTCCCCTTATTATTTAACCGGTCCACTCGCGCAGACACAATGTCCACATCATAAAACAAATGGAGACTAAAGTTGGAGCTGGGGAAATTATAGACACTTCACAGCAAAACTAGTCTTAGTTTGGATC
>VALG01011075.1:0-28744 GCA_009835305.1 Ipomoea purpurea
ACTTCCGGCCACCATGGAAAGGCGCCAATTCTCCGGGCGGGCACCCAAAACATTCCAAAAAACCATGGCTAATTTCTGGCGGCACCCACTGGGAATGGGTTTTCAAGACAGTATTTCCAATTCGGATTCAATTTTCCCCACCTACTCATTTTTTTCACCCTTATTCCGACGAGGTTCATGTACCTTTCCGGTCGCGTTTTGGTTTAACTCCCTGGGGAGGTATTTTGGAACCTCTCATCACGGAGGGCTTTTCTTGGCCTTCGTCGGACGCGGCGAAAGATTGTTTGGAACTCCTTGGCTTCAGGTTTCCAATCTCCTTCCGGGGCAAAAGTGGACAAGGGCACCTCCGGGTGAGTATCTCGCCGAGGCCAACCAGGCTTTTGGTGGGAGATATCGCTTTTTAAAAGCCGGCCGCCCCGTCTTCCTGGATGAGCGGGCGGAGAAATTTTGTACCGCGTTTTTCGGTCTTTCGACCAGGGAGTTCGGAGCCATGGGCGTTCTTCCCTTAGCGGCATCAGGGTTACAATCGATGTCGATTTTCCCCCAAAACTTCTCGGATTTTCTCCAAAGCCCAGGGGAGTTCATATGGGCAGATGAATTCACCCTCCAACCGGCGTGGTCCCAGTCGGGTGGAACTTTTCCCACACGGCAAACGATGGCTTAAACCGGGGCTTGAGACAGAATCACGAGAGCGGCGGTGGAATCGGGTAGTCTGGCTCCGGTCAGGGTCGAAGACACGTCGGTGGGCGTGGGCCGTGTCGGACAGGGCAGAGGAACGCGGCGGTGGAGTTCCCCCGCTGTCAGATTTGCAAATCGCACGGTCACACGGCGATCTACTGCTTTCAAGCGTTATTCCGGCCACCCTCCGCCGCAGGCCCCATGCGGCAATCCCAGCGATGAAGTTGCAGTCACGGGGGACACATGGTTTTCCCGGACACTGGAGTGTCATCTCATGCCACGCCGGATTCGTCCATGATGACTCACTCAGAATCCATACGCCGGCGGTGATGTGTTTGCGCGTGGGCAAAACGGGTAAAGTTTGGGAATTTCCAGTGTTGGCCCATGCGTCTTTGTATTCTGTGTCTAGACCACTCTGTTTATCTAATTTTTGCATGTACCTGATCTATCAATACCATTATTGTCTGTTAAATCGTTTCCACTACTAATAATAACATATTCTTTGAATTTCACCGTGGATCATTTTGTTGTGAAGATTGCCACACCAAAGCAGTGCTCCTTAAAAAGGTCCTAGCACGGGGGGATTATACAAGTTGTCACTGTCCGGCCACATGTTGCGTACATAAGTGCTCATGCATCATCAGATGTTTGGCATCATAGACTTGAACCACCCACATGCGCGAGTCCAAAACCATGTCTTATAGAACTGTCCGGTTCACTCCAAACCATGTTCGTCGTGCACTTCACGTTTCTGGTGGTTTTTTCCCTTACGGTTAAAATCAGACATCTATAAGACTTTTGAGTTCTTTTCGTGTGATGGTAGAATGCCAATTTTCGCGTTCTATCAAATCTATATAGTCGGATCTAGGGGGGAATACCGTCGTTTGCATACCATTTTTCAAGCCCATGGTATTGTGCACAGGCAATCTTGCGCCTATACACATGACGAAAACGGACGAGTTGAGCGCCGGAACAGACACGTTGTTAAACCAGTCTAGCTCTACTAGCTGAAAGCTCAGTTCCCTTAAAACAATGGGATTCTGCGTTTAAAACTGCCACATAACTCATTAACTGTATACCCACATCTGCGTTGCAATTTATCAGTCCCTACGTGTCTGTCTACAAAAAAACCCCACCATATACTTTCTTGCGTGTGTTTGGGTGCAGGTGTTATCCCTATCTGAGGCCTTACAATCGCCACAAGATAGGAATAACCGAATCTGCACCATGTGTCTTTCCTAGGCTATCCTACGTCTTATATGGGTTACCGATGCATGGATCCAAGTCATCCAACTAGTAGAAAGACCTTTATCTGTCGCCATTCCGGTTTCACGAGTCTATCTTCTCTTTTGCTACAGGTTCGCAAGATCAAATGCTTACTCATGTCATGCAACCAAACACGCCATAGGCCTCTGGACCCATAGTGTCGTATGAACCACTACACCGCCACTCAATGAGGTTCCTTTGGCGGTACAGGAACAACCGTCGCAATACAAAGGCCAACCTGCGGCTGTCCTTAGAAACCCGACGTGGAACTCGAACTCAGCCACAGGAGCGAGGCCACGTCATGCGCCTCCGTCACATGACATGGGGAACAGGCGAGCGGTTTCATGCTCTTACAGCCTCCGCGGATCCAACTTGCTACACTCAGGCTGTTGGACATCCCCAATGGTGTGACGCCTTGGACCAGGAGTTCAACGCCCTCTTACACAATAACACCTGGTGCCTCACTCCGGCCAAAACCAGGCATGAACATCATCGGTTGCAAATGGGTGTATTGCACCAAACGTAAGGCAGATGGAAACATTGAGCGGTATAAAGCCCGTTTGGTTGCCAAATGGTTCAACCAAGTAGCCGGTGAAGACTTTTTTGACACTTTTAGTCTTGTTGTTAACCGACACTTACCGACTACAGTTCGCATGTTTCTTTTTCTTGCTGTTTCTTAGGGCTAGACTCTACGTCAACTAGATGTCCACAATGCCTTCCTTAATGGGCACTTGGTAGAAACCGTATACAAGCGGTAAGCCACCTGGCTATGAAAACCCGACACACCCCATTATGTATGTCATATTCGCGTTCCCTGTATGGTCTCAAACAGGCTCCACGGGCCTGGTTTAAACGGTTGCATGACTCTTGCTGACTACGGGGTTCGTGGCATCCAAAACCGATGTATCACTCTTCCACTATACAGCTAATGTCTCACGGGTCTTTCTGCTGGTATATGTCGATGATATAATCATGGATGGGTAATGGCTCAGGATCTCCTTGCCTCCTTACTACGACGTCTCTATACTACATTCAAGATACGTGACGTGGGTACCCCCAGTTTCTTCTTTAGCATTGAAACGCTGCCCATTGAGGGTGGTCTACGGCTCTCTCAACGCCGTTATATGGATGATATCTTGAACCGGATTGGTATGACTGATTGCAAACCGCTTTCCACTCTAGCGACACTCACACAAAGCACGTCTCCACCTATTGAGCTTTTTGAGAATCCCACTCAGTATCGTCGACTTGCCAGGGCTCTTCAGTATCTAACCATAACTCGACCTTATCTCTCTTATGCCGCAAATCGTTTGTGCCAATTTATGCATGCTCCGACTGATGAACACGAGGGGTCTATTGAAACGGGTCCTGCGGTATGTAAAGGGCACGCTATCGCACGGCATGCACCTGTCTTCATCAACGTCTTCAGACATTCACGCATATTCTGACTCTGACTGGGGCTGGTTGTCTCGTAGACCGGAAATTCAACTAGTGGGTACGCTGTGGATCCTCGGCTCAAACCTCATCTCCTGGGTATCCCACAAGCAACGAACCGTAGCACGCTCATCCATTGACGCTAAGTACAAGGGCCTAGCCGATGTTGCGGCTGAGGTAACATGGGTTGTGTCGCTTCTCCGTGAACTTGGGTCTCCACTCCAGCGCATCAGCCACGTTATGGTGGTGATATCTAGGCGCACATATATGTGTGCGAATCCAGCATTTCATGCTAGGACTAAACATGTGGAAATCGACTACTACTTTGTACGGGATAAGGTCGAGTTAGGAGACTTCTTGTGTCAACTTTGTCTCTACGAAGGAGCAGCTAGTTGACATCTTCACGAAGCTTCTTCCTTTTGCGCGTTCAGCTCTTTGTGGATAGGCTCAATGTTGTGTCACTCCCACCTTGTGCTTGAGGGGGTGTATTAGTAATGTTATTTATTTTGTACATTTAATTGTCACATTATACTTGTCTAGTTAGAGTTGATTTAGTCTTAAAGTACTAGCTATTGTATAGGTTAGTTAGGCTAAACTTCAGTGTCTATTGTATCTCTGTGTTTACCTCTCAGATTTGAATTAACGCAAAACATTCTCTCATCGAAAGTAGCGTTTCTATAATAGGGTTGTCAAAATAACCCTATGGGCTTTACTATAATTTTAATACAATTTGTCATTTATTATCCGTTAACTGCATATTACCAAATACCAAGGCCAACAATGATAGTCAATTTTCAAAATGAGTAAAATAAGTAAATACTCTTAGGAATGTTAAGTAACCTAAGTAAAATAATTTGAACCAAACATACATTACATAATATATATATATATATATATATTATATATATATTAATATATATATATATATATATATAATATATATATTATTATATATATATATATACTACTATATATAATATATATATATGAACCAACATTTAATGTTGACATTCCAAAGTCCATATCACCTTGGTAACGTTAGATACTCTAACCAAAACACCTCCTAATAAAGACTTAGTTAAGTTTTGTTGTAGCCTTGTAGGACTGTAAATTTAGAAGTTGATTTTTTACAAGAATTCCTTGCCCTCATAATTTTCTTACAGGTACAATGATGGAAAAGAATCCTTTGACCTGACAAAAACAAAAGATAGAGTACGCATCCATGTTGTTGTCATTTTTACACTCAACCTTACATTTTAACATTGTCGGTTTTTAGATTTTGGTGGCCCCGTTTTGATAAATAAATGAGGCCCTACCAAAATCATAATCTTTAAAATCAATATCGTATTTTTTTTTAATAATAAGGTGATAAAATGTTGTCGTGCGCAAAGAAAAAAAAACCATATTATGGAATAATAATAATAATAATAATATAATAATAATAATATAATAATTAATAATAATAATAATAATAATAATAATAATAATATAGTATGCGCAAACTCGCAATGTAAAAAGATTAAAAAAATAAAAGAAAAAAACAAAATAATATATAATAATAATAATAATAATAATAATAATAATAATAAAATAATAATAAGAGTTAATTCCAGCAATGGTCCTCCGACTATATTGATTTTCCAAAATTAGTCCCGACTTTTATTTTGAACACTTTAGGTCCCTTGACTTTCAATTTCTTTCCAATTGAGGTCCTTTAAATGAAGGGGTAAACTCGTCCTCTCACCTGCCTATGTATTATTCTTCGTATTTCTTCCTTGTATACGCGATATATATAAAGATAATCTCAGTCAAAGCCTTTAGAATGTTCCTCGCCGTTTCCCATTTGCTGACTACTCGTGTGTGTGTTCCTCCATTATTGAGATGTTTATAAGGTATAGTAGTGAAATACGAAGAATAATACATAGGCAGGTGAAATGACGAGTTTACCCCTTTATTTAAAGTCCAATTAACTATACTCTGATGAAAGGATATCAATTGGAAATAAATTGAAAGTCAAGGACCTATAGTGTCCAAAATTAAAAATCGGGGACTAATTTTGGAAAATCAATATAGTCGGAGGACCCATTGCTGGAATTAACTCTAATAATAATAATAATAACTAGTATGCACCCGTGCGTTGTACGGCCATGATATTATGATGTAATATATAAAAGCTTGGTATATTGTATATATATAGTACAAATAAAGTTTTAGACATAATAAAAAAAGACAAAATATATTATATTGGCGTTCCATAAACATAAAAAAAAAATTACACATTATTAAAGATTTCTTTGTAAACTATATTTTGAGTTTTGTTTAAAAGACCTCTAAGATTCTCCACAAATTAAGACCTTAAGACCGTCAGAATTACTCACCCTAGAAACTGCTACATATAACTAGTCATGGTTAAAAACATGTTTTTTGAGTAACAAAACAACATGTGAAAGCGTTTGACCTTGACTTTTGTTGATTGTCATTGCATATGACAGCATAACTGGAAACTGCTTTCTTTGAAACTTAAATGGAAGTCTTGGGTCTGAAAGGAGTCAAAGATAGCCTTGGTATCAACACATTTGTACCTGCGTTGTTGCCGCATAGGATTTGTGCTCAATAACATGATTTCCCAGTTGTGTAACTACCAACCTTGTACCATTGCACAGTCCCAGTGAGTGATCTATATTTCTCAGCAGCATAATTGGAGTTCCAACTTTTCAAAGTTAAACAATGGTTGGGGACCCCTGAGCATCTCAAACTATTTAAAAATTATGTTGTGCGTACCTCATATTGCATATCAACATTTGTCTCTGACTTGCAAAGAGAATCACAACTCAAATATGTTATTGATGAGGCTTGATTCATACCGTTCATGTATTCATTCACTTCGTCTACAACATCTAATGTTGGAGCCAAAATAGCTCTACTCTCGAGTTGTCTTGCATCCATGTTTCCAGAACGGTAATCAAGAAATGTGCTGTTAACAATTTGTCTAATGAGATCGCCCTCATTTTCCAATACAAAGGATGAAGGAATCAATATCAATCAACACCATTGTCTTCCCCAAGATTTCCATCACCTACATCTGCAATCCACTTGGCAAAACAATCTAACTTCTCAACCTCCTCTTCATTACTAATACTTCGCAATCTTAAATTCTTCGTTAAACGAAGACCTTCACAATTATTCCACAAGTAAGAAGAATTAATACTGGCTTGTACTATATCTTGTCTAATACCTTTTGGAATAACTGGAAGAATTTCAGTGTTATTGAAAATCATAAACTTAGGGTTTTCTTTGATTTTTTTTTTTTTTTTATGAAAACATCTAAGAAATCTGAGTTTTTAAATTTGATTATTCATATGCTTACACTACTCATTCTATAAGTCAGTAAAATGTGTTATCTAATTGTTATCTATTATTTAAATTACCTTTGTGCGATATTGCCTTCTTCCTTTTTTGCCCCGATGACTGTTGATGAAGTTAACTTCCTCATTGAATGAGACCTAGATCTTCTTTGAAAATGTTTTTCTGTAAGTGATGCTTTTACGTGAATAGAATTTTAGCCCTGGGTTTTTCAATTTGAATCTGTTACTGTAAAACTTAAAAGTTCAAGTAGTTTAGGCTTTAAATTTGCAGACTATAGTTAATGATTAATGTTCTTGGGAACGCATAAAAGTCCTACTTTCTTAATGGTTTAAAAAGTTATTCTTTCTTCAGATTTTCTTTTCCTAAATGTTTAAACTTAAATACTAACATATTTATTTCAAGACAATGGCATATGATGATATGAGTTTCTGATGCCAATCACCCAACATTTTAAGATGTGTATTAGTTGGTAACTTCAGCCTAATGTTGAATGATGACAGAAAAACTGCAGTGCCTAGATGTTTGTTACTGTAAGGTTAGTTGTAAAGTATATTTGACAATTTTATTTCATTCTTAATAACTTTTTTTTGTGGTTGTTATGTTGCTGATCTGCCAAAAATGCCTAAACTTTATTGATTTATTAGTATTAACTGATTCTTTTTTTTTTATACAGGAAAAGGCATATGATGATATTAATTACTGATGCCACCATTAACCATTGGAGTTGTTTTTGGTTAATCCTACCAAGAAACAGAATGATAACCGGGAGCGTAGATGTTCAATCAAATTTGAAGATGAACAGGGAATGAATCACTTTGCTTTTTTTTTTTTTTTAGTAAAGAGTTATCATTGTGATTAAGTTTATGTTTTCATTGTGCCACAACAGTTAGTTAATGTGAAATTTGTGTAGGATTTTAAGTTTCATACATGAATAACATATATTTGAAAATCAACAGTTTATTCTTTTTTATTCTTAATGGATTTTATTGTTCAATTCTACTTAAACTCCCAATTTTTTGGTGGTTTTTATGTTGCTCTTGTGAGACAGGAATTTTGGAAAATATATCTATTTCTTTTGTTTTTTGATTTCAAGAGAAACCTAAGCTTTTTAAGTGTTTTCATTGTTCCAAAACAGTTAGTTAATGTGAAATTTGTCATGGATTTGAAATTTCCTACTTTAATAACATATATTTTTATCAGGTAAAAATATCCTGCCAATGATCCTGTTATATTGGATGGAAATCCAAAAGTATATGGGTCCCCTTCATTAGATTAGCTATCATTTAATTATTTCTGATTTACTAAGATGAGATGTAATTGATGAAAGTAGAAATCTAACATTTTCAGGTGTAATAAAAGTTCAATGGTTCTAAATAAGTAGTTGATCCAATGTTTCAGTGGTGCTAAACAAACCAATTTTTAAATAATACAATTGTAAATAAATTATAATTCTCTGTCTACCAAAAATAAAGTAGTTATTCATCTATATAGTATGATAACTAAATAGTAGTAGATATATGTGTTTAGCAATGTAATTAATTTAGCTCTATCTAACTGCTATGATGATGATTCATTAGTGTTGTGGATTTGTAAGTTGTTGAGCTCTGCATGTTATGTTTGTTCCATGATCTCTGTGTATTCATACTTGCAAATGGTTAGACAGTAAAAAAAGAAGAGGACCAAAACTTAAGATAGATTGGTTTTTAAAATATGAGTTAAAGCACTTATATAGAAAGTGTGCATAATGTCACCATATTGTCCTGATCATCACATAATATGTACTTCACAGTACATATTATCAAAAAAAGGTTTAAAAAATACATCAATCAAAACAACTAAAGCACTAAGAATAAAATTGTCCAGCATTAAACCCTTAAAACAGAGACTTAGAAATTAAGGTCTTTCCCTATTCATTCTTTTCCAATTTGATGAAACATGCTTTGATTTCTTAACATTTTTACTTGAGGAGAATTGATCCATCAAATTTCTTTTAGTTTCTGCTTCTTCCGGTGCTTGATTATTTTAGCAGTCCTTTGCTTCTTAGTTTGAGTCACATTTGGGCTAAATGGCCTCATCTCCAGATTCAGATTCCTGTTTAAGAAATAAGTATACTTAAGTAATTGTTGTTTTGGTAAAATGTAAGACTATTAGTTTAGTACTTACTTCAGACTGTCTATCTTGGTCATCTTCATCAAGCATGATGGATAGATGGTCTTGATCATCACTCAAAGATGGACAATAATGGTGAACTATTTGCATCGTAGGTTATCCCGACAACTGGTATAGTCATGGCTCGGTTCTTGAAATGATCAGCTTTAGCAGAAACCTTAAACATCATTACTTTGTTACGAACCTCTTCCCATACCAGTTGGTAGTGGAGAGCATCCTGAAAAAAAAATTAAATAAGCAGAGTTAAGTATGAATATATATATTATATATATATATATATATATATATATATATATATATATACTATATATATATATATATATATATATTAATTGATTTGTAAATTTATGTACCATTGAGTATTTGGTCCGGAGATCAAAGGCAGTCTTGCCAACTATTTCACAATCCTCCTTGTCCCATAAGAGGAATGGAGTATCAATTGTTTTATCACCTACCCTAACAACCAGCTTGTATCTTAAGATACTCTCTTGCCACTTTACGTGACATGTGGGGCATATAAGACTTCCATCCTTCATATGTAGCTTTTTAAAGCAGCCATCAGCTCTACAGGAATAGTAATACCAATTCCTAGTACTCTCAACGGACACAATCCTTGCAGGTACCCAATAATATCCTTCATGTTAGAATAAAAATTCTAGTTAATGGTTAAGTTATGATTTAAATTAAAAATTAGATCTTAAATTATGTAAAATAGTATCTCTACTCTTTCATAAAGATCCTTGATAGTGGTAACTATCATAGGAGACTTAGAATTCTCTGCACTATTGGCATAAGACATCACAGACAAACTGTGTATGCTTCTTGGTGGACTGTGAGCAACCTTCAAATTGAATAAAAGTAAATCATTACAATTTATTAAGAATTGATTTAAAATAGGTGATTAGTGAAAGAATTGAAGTGGCAATACCTATCTTTGAACTCCTGAAATTCCTTGCAATCATGATTGAACCATAGTTTGGTAGCATTGTAGGAACCTGAAATTCTGACTTCATCTACAAAATAGGAAAAAGGCTAGCTTAAAAGCAGTAAAAAGAATCAAAAGTATATATCAAAAATAAAAATATACTGCACTTACTGTCCAACTGTTTTGCTCGACAAAATTGGAGCAAAATAATCAAAGGACCTTCAACATGGTTCTTGAAATAATCCATGACACTATCCACATGGTGATCCACACAGTGCACTTAATACGACATTTCCTAAAATTGAGATAAATTATACGACATCCCCTCAGAAAATTGAAACATAGATTACAGTATAATTTATCTCAATTTTAGGGGATGTCGTATTAACTGCACTGTGTGGGATTACCATGTGGATACTATCATGGATTATTTCAAGAATCATGTTGAAGGTTCTTTGATTATTTTGATCCAACTTTGTCGAGCAAAATAGTTGGACAGTAAGTGCAATATATTTTTATTTTTGATATATACTTTGATTCTTTTTTCTTTTTTAAGTTAGCCTTTTTCCTATTTTGTAGATGAAGTCAGAATTTCAAGTTCCTACAATGCTACCAAACTATGGTTCAATCATGATTGCAAGGAATTTCAGGAGTTCAAAGATAGGTATTGCCACTTCATTTCTTTCACTAATCACATATCTTAAATCAATTCTTAATAAATTGTAATGATTTATTTTTATTCAGTTTGAAGGTTGCTCACAGTCCACCAAGAAGCATACACAGTTTGTCTGTGATGTCTTATGCCAAAAGTGCAGAGAATTCTAAGTCTCCTATGATAGTTACCACTATCAAGGATCTTTATGAAAGAGCAGATGTATTATTTTACATAATTTAAGATCTAATTTTAGTTTAAATCATAACTTAACCATTAATTAGAATTTTTAATCTAACAGGAGGATACTATTGGGTACCTGCAAGAATTGTGTTTGAAAGTACTAGGAATTGGTATTACCATTCCTGTAGAGCTGATGGCTGCTTTAAGAAGCTGCACATGAAGGATGGAAGTCTTATATGTCCAACATGTCACGCAAAGTGACAAGAGGGTACCTTAAGATACAAGCTGATTGTTCGGGTAGGTGATAAGACAACTGATGCTCCATTCCTCTTATGGGACAAGGAGGGTTGTTGAATAGTTGGCAAAACTGCCTTTGATCTCCGGACCAAATAATCAATGGTACATAAATTTGCAGTAAAATTAAAAAATATATATAATCTATATATATTTCATACTTAACTCTTGCTTATTAATTTAATTTTTTTTTTCAAGATGACTCTCCACTATCAACTGGTATATAAGAGGTTCGTAACAAAGCAATGATGTTTAAGGTTTCTGCTAAAGCTGATCATTTCAAGAACCGAGCTATGGCTATACCAGTTGTCGGGATAACCTACGATGCAGAATTAGTTCACCATTACTGTCCATTTTTGAGTGATGATCAAGACTACCTATCCATCATGCTTGATGAAGATGGACAGTCTGAAGTAAGTACTAAACTAATGGTCTTACATTTAATCAAAACAACAATTACTTAAGTATACTTACTTATTAAACAGGAATCTGAATCTGGAGATAATGTCATTAGCCCAAATGTGACTCAAACTAAGAAGCAAATGACTGCTGAAAATAATCAAGCACTGGAATGAGCAGAAACTAAATGAAATTTGATGGATCAATTCTCCTCAAGTAAAAATGTTAAGAAATCAAAGCATTGTTGTTGCAGTCCAAATTGGAATAATGTAATTGTTAATATGAGGATTAATTTTTTGTACCTCTTATATGGGTTTCTTAAGGTCTCTGTTTGTTTTTAAGGGCTTTAATGCTTGGCACAATTTTTTTATTTCTTTTAGCGTTGCTTGCGCGTTAGTTTGTGGTTTTTTATTTTGATGTAGCTTTTTTAAACCTTCTTTCTGAGTATAATGCTTACTCGTCGATATTTTCCTATATTAGTTTGTGGGTTGTATCGCGGATTTCGGAAGGGATCAATTGGTTGACATTATGCTACACTCGTTATATTCACTAGTGCTCTTACAACCTCATATTCTTAGTGAAACGCAATCTATCTTTGAAGTTCTTGGTCGCGTCGTTCTTTTTTACGTGTCCGAGACCATTGTGTGGCGAAGTATGATATACACAGAGATCATGGAACCAAACCATACACTCCGCAGAGCTCAAACAACCCTAGCACACATCCAACCAACACCTAATGACGTTCGATCATGGCAAGTACGCGAGAGTTCGGCTACACATTGCAATTTACCAGTTCGCTCACCGCGCGATATATCTGTTCTCTACTACTATTTAAGTATCATACTATATATGATGAGTGAATTACTCTTATTTCTGGAGTAATGACGAGCGAGGAACTTTGCGTATATTGCAACAATTGTCAGGTTTGCAGCCGGTACGTCTCCAAATAGATTCAGGTCTTGTGGTTAAGTCGACGCACTCGTCCGGACGAACATCGTCTTGCTTTGTAAGGTCTAATCTGACATTATTTGGAGGAACCGTATGGTGTAACTTTCCATTACCCTGAAAATGTTAGCATTTCTACTTTTCAGTCAATGTCCATTCTGTATCCTTTGAGATTTTTAATTATTCTGAAATAATTAAATTATTATCCTAATGTTTCTATATGATATGGCAGTCCATATAATTTCCTCTGTGGATTGTTCGCAGGTCCAGAATATTGGTATATCAGCATCAATCTCGCGGTCAGATTATGTTTCTATCTGATATATAGAATTACTTAAGTGGCTGAATTTAAGCCATATGTATGAACAGCTTTCAAGGATAGTCAATTACAGAATGTTTCACCATAGACTTATACTGTTTTGGCACATTTTATGAAAACACTTGAAATAGCTTAGGGTTTCTGTTGAAATCAAAGAAAACAAAAGAATAATAGGAATTCTGAGTTTTGTTTCCAAATATTCCTTGCTGCTACAAGAGCAGAGCGCGATATAAAATACCCACCAAAAAATTGGATATTTATAGTAGGTGAATTGAACAATACACAACCAAGTATTAAGGTAAATTATAATATTTAGGAGAGTCAACTGTTTGTCGGTTTCCATTAATATATGTGTGTTCATACTGTTGCAGTTGTATTAGTGTCCTTAAATTATCCCGTAGACACTTTGAATTTTTCACATTAACTCTGGAACCTGTTTTTAGATGGCAAATGAATAGTTTCTTTACTTACCTCCTGGAAATTCTTAGATTTTTGAGAATCCCTAGACTGCAGATTATATTTATCTTATTTGTACTTACGACGATTATTTTCCTTTTGCAAAAAATGAATTATTTACGCATTATATAAGTCAAACTGAGTTCCAGTGTATTTGAAAAAAATAACTGTTTCAGTTTCTCCAAATGTCTCTGATGAAGTGTTTCTGTTCTTATATATCGTAAAATTTATCTGATCTACGTTTGCCGCATTATATGATCGCTGCGCGCCACGCTTCGAAGAAACCAAGGATCCTTCGTATTATTACCTTGTTCGCTATATTACATTTGATAGTTTTTTTAATGTGTGGCTGTAGGGTCTTGATAACCGCAGTAAGTTAGGGCTGTGCGTCCGGTCGTATCTCTCTTGTCTCATGAGAACAAATCTGGACTGCAATCTACACAAGAGGGAGCGGGCAACGAGATTGTAGTTAAAGCCAGAAACATAAGGAGCAGTAAGTTAGTACAGCCCTGCATTGACTGCTTAGCATTAGCCTTAAACCGTCGTGCTGATTAGGATCTCACGAACAGAGATGTATCTATAACGTAGGGGTTAGAGAGAAGAAAAACCCGCAGATTCTTCTGTGATATGGCGCTGATATTTGGAGCACTGCTTCTGGAACTTCTTTTTTCTTTATAGTGTAGTTTTGCCGTGGTTTAGTCTGCCGTCGTTTTTTCGATTTCTGCGAAGGGCTGAATCCCAAATATCCTCGTACTATGTGGTTGTCACCTTACTCACCTGCGCTGGGCCCTGGACTTGAGCACTTTGAGAGGGATGTTATGTAATCATCATTTTTGGTGTTATCTTCTAACTGAACATTTGAAACTCTATAGATGCGCGCTGAGACCCGGGTGGCTCGACGGGCTGGTGGTGTCCACTAAGAATGCTCCCTCATATGAACTGTGCATTGAGAGGTTTGCTGCCCAGCGATGACGTTCCTGCCTGTGGTCTTTAGGGGTGCTTTGATGTATCTTCGTACCTCTCATTTTGGTCTATCATTTTCTATAAGTCTTCATCCTCTGTATGACCAGCCTTACTGCTACTTACTCATTAGCGGCTTTCTTTTTAACTTGAGTATTTGTTGTATATTTTTCTTTCTTTGGCTTCTTTATTAGTTGATATTTTTGGGTATACGGGTCTTATATAGTTTGGTGATTTGTTATGTGTATGTGTTGTCTGTTGTTTGGCTGCGGGGGTTGTTACTTAGATTGTGATGGTGGGCTGTTGAATTTTAAAGTAATTTAAATTCACATTGTATTAATGTTTTTTTTTGAATAAGTTGTTTTTTTTGAATGTTCAGTACGTCTGGTGATATCGGCCCCGCTCTATTCACCAATGGGGTGGAGATTGCATTCTGGCCGTTCACGATAGCGTTTTCTTCAGAGCTACTGATATACCCAAGAGCTAGAGGGATAACACATCCACTGACTGGTCGAACTTTACAACCTTTCTCAAAAGCGGCCAAAATTGTATCGAGTTTTATACTTCTCCGACATATAGTCCTTGTCATAGTTATCATTGTTACTAACTATTATATACAATTTCATTATTGGTGGTTTTGCGCGGTGAGTTATGTATGTATTTACCGGTAGCTGTTTGTTTCCTACTATGATTCCAATGTGTGTTTAATATTGTAGTGCTTTACAATGTTTACTGTATACTTCTGTCAGTTTGGAGTATGTATGACTGCTACTTTTCGTTGTGGTGCTATTTTTCTTTATGTTTGGATAAAATTTTGGTGACTCAAGTTCTATTTATATATGGTTTTATTGTTAACTGCGGATGAGCTGCTCAAATAGATCTCTATTCTGCATTTATTGTGTCGGCCTTTAAGTGTTGCATCAAGGTTCTCCCACCCACGAACTGAAAAGTAGGAAGTGCTCAGGATACCCCACCCCACTTATCAGTTAAATTTGTTGCGATATGAGTCGTTTGTTTGTGTGCACAGTGTGACTTTCGTTAGCAGTGTTTTGTCTTCTCTAGTTGCAACTTCTTTGATAAGGATGCGATAAATATATTATTTTTAATGAACAACTTTACAATCAGTCCACGTTTACATATCTAACCTCCTGCCGACGTGTACGTATCTCTTTCTGCTTGTCCCTTCTCTGGGATTCCATTGCTCGCTCCTTCCCTCTGCCCCTGACGCTATCGTTTTGCTGTGTCTTTTTCTATGTTGCTGTATCTCTATTGATATCCAGTTGCGACGTGCTAGTGGTCACCGTCGGGGTGGATTATTTTTTGATGAATGTATTATTTTATTTATTGTATATTAGGTTGGGGCGCATGAATATATTGGTAGGCTTTGAGCAGCAGTTTTTTCGTGGAATGGGATGATTGCCGGGGACTCCGGCGTCTTGGAAATCCACTGTCTTCCAGCGTATAATAGGTTCCGGGGAGATGTTTGCGAGCAGGAAGGTCCAACTTCTTTTTTCCTCAGGCGCGGCGCTATTTTCCGGCGTATCGACGACACTCGTATGGCCCTAAGTGGTTTGGCGTGTTTATAGTGAGGGACTCTGCAGACATGTGGGCGGTCGGGCTCATAGTGGATTTTATTTCCTTCATTGCTCTTTAAAATGAGTTTCAGCTGGTTTTCTGTATTATGTGAAAGGTGTTGCGGCTGGGGATTCCTCTTGGACAGGGAGGATCCGGCTCCAATCCCTTTTGCTCGTTTAAGTTATATAAATACGCCACATATATTAGTTGGTCTTGGATCCCTCTTTCACCATCCCATCCCCTTTTCCACTCCAATTGCTTCCCGGAGCATCCAAATCATGGATTGGCGATTTGCTGGTTTTTCCTGTCGTTTTATTAAAGTATGTATACTATGAATACGAACGTCGAGGATTCATTCATTTTTGTCGGGTTTGTTTCTGGTTTGCTGATTGGTGGTTTTTGGTGTTTTTACGCTGACGCCGGGCACAGCCCCGTATCGGCAAGCACACCCGGAAGCAGCTGGCCCTGGAGGCCAGGCGGTATGGTTTTCGGCGTTTGTTCATCACGTGTTTTGCGCGGGGCAATGGCAGGCACCTCATCCGAATTGCAGTGGTGCTCATTTTTTGTTGGTTTTGTTGGCATCTTCTTCGCTAAGTATACACATGGGCTCTATTCTTTGGTGGTTTCCGGATTTACTTTTATCTGGTTTCGGGAGAAGACGTGATTATTGCGCTACTTTTCTATCAGGTGGGTGTGCTGGAGTTCTTTCTCTGGTCGGCGTAGCTGAGGAATCGAGTAGTTCTTTGGTCGTTGTTTTTGTCTCCCATGTCTTCCATGCAACCATATGACGAAGATGCGGTCTTCGTTGCTTCGTTCTCGCTTTTTTCTTTTTTTATTAGTGCTCTTTTTGGCCGATTATGGAGTTTCTTTCTAATAAAGTTATCGAGCTGACCAAATGAGACAACTCGGACTTTGGGCTTTGGGCGAGTTTCTCCCTGTGCCTCCGTCTCATCGATGTCACCAAAGCTTCGTTGTTTCTTGTTTCTGTTAAGGCGAGTCCTTGGGGGGTTAAGGGGTAGTTGCCGCCGCTGTATTGTCTGGCAGCTGTCTTTGTTTTTTTTTATCTATAAATATGATTTTTCTTCTTTTGTAATTTTTCTGGATTAAGCCTCTTGTTGTCTTGTAGTTTATATGGTATCGGGTTGCAACTTTGTATATTCAACATTCATTCTTGAATAATCAGATTAGTGCATTTTAGTAGAGTGATTTATTGATCAGATTACCCGGCCAGGAGCCCACATACTGTATTATATTTCCTGTGTCACTAGTCGGTACCTTTGTCATCAAATTTGATGGCCTCCTGCTTGTTGATATCCCCACCGACACCGGTCGAACAACTGCGCGGACACGCTCCCCGGCCGCGCTGGTGGCGCCGTCCGTGCTCCTTCCTGTTCTGTTTGACTGTTTCCGGCTGCCCTTTGTTCCTCGGTGCTTGCCTTTTGGGCTCTTTTGGCGTTTTCTCTCTTGTGTCTGCCATCTTTCCGTGGCTTGACCCCCCCACCCACCCCACCACCCAGTAAGCCAAACCGGACACGTCACGCAAATGACTTCAGTAACCTACAAAAAAAAAAAAAAAAAAGATAATTGCACAGAATTTAAATAGTAAGTGTAGCTGATTAGACTATATTTTAGTTCAGGGTGAGAATTGAGCACTTCACGATAGTAGATGGACCTATTTTGACACTTCTCCCTTTTAATAATTACATCATTATATTATTTCATTAATATAGTATGACCGTGCATTGCTTTTTGACAGAAAATGAATATGAGGAAACATCGTCAAGTTACGTAACGAATAACATATATAATCAAAATGGCACATTCAATACCACCACATTACATGTGGTGCCTGGTAAAATTATTTCTTTGTATTTTCAATGTCGGTGTAGATTTTTTTACATATACCTGTTTTTCTTGGATATGAAGAAATAACTTTATGTTAGATCCTTAGGTACATTTGAATTTATTGAGAAATATTTATTGATGAGTTTATTAAAGGAGTTTATTGCTAATTTTAACGACTTTATTATAGTCGACGATTATTATTTTAAAATTTATATTATTGTTTTTTTTTTTGTAAAATCATTGTTTCTAGATGGTTCAAACTCAGTGACACCGTCAATTGATACATCTCAGCTTACTTTCATTAATTAACAACTCAAAATAGAGGCGTGTACTCGAAGGCCATTGTACTTCTTTACTCAAAATCGCGGTGTTAGCAGTGTATGAACCATTTTTTTTTCAATTTGACCATTACAATTTATTATTTATTCAAAGAACTTTGACGTGTTATTGTTCTTTAATACTATTTTTGGGTAGAAAAATACTTTTTTTTTTATCAAATTGCAGTGCTATAATTTTTATACTAAATTACCATTATTGAGCAAATAATTATAATTACTATTATTTCTAACTGTTGTTTTTATCAATAATTCATTATTCTAATAATGTTCATTTTTCTAATTTCTGTAATAGTTATGCAAAATAATATGCAGCAAAGTACATCCCGATCTACCATTTTGAAACTGCACCTATGGAATCAATCGAAAGTCGAAGGCCATTAAAAATTTGACAAATGATAAATTGTAGGAAATCTTAGATCTTTATTAGAATTTTCAGATTGTTATATTTTAAAAACTAAGAATTACATTTTTTTTTTTTTTCTTTTAGTTAATACAGCGGAATCTAGCGTGGTGGATCCCATCGGGTTACCAAAAAATACGGCATTGAAGCGTATTCTGATGACAGAATTTGATAACGTCGGCCAATTACGCCTGCAACCGCTTCTATTATTACTGGTAATAAAATAATTAATTCTTAATGTTGGTTATTAAAAGAGCACTGTAATTGATAGATAAAATATTTTTTTAGGTTATTTATTATTCTGATATGGGTGATCAGATGTATTCATGTTAGCATTGTGGGGCTATGTTTGGTTAGAGGAGCGAATTAATAAATCAATCGGTACTCGAGATCCCAAATACTCCTTTGTTGTACTCATGGAAAGATTAAGCTGCCATCTACTTCTACTCCACCGAATGCTATTTACCGGTTGTTCTTTAACCAGATGAAAAGAGTATACATTTCTTGAAAAATATTAGGTCCTCTAACAATATGTTTGCTTTACTTCTATGGGTGGAGAAATTGATGGTACAATTAATAATGGTAGTGCACCACCAATTTTTAGACTTCATGGTCAAAATTTCTACTTAATGGGTAGTTTGTTACCAGAATCTGGCGCGAAACCAACGTTTGCTCAATTATATATTTATGACACCAAGAATGAGATCAACAATCGACTAAATGCACTAGGGTAAGTACACATATTCCATGTTCTTTTAAATAAGAGTAATTCATTACTAATTTAAATAATTAGTAATTTTTTTAAAATAACAGGGCAGATGATTCGACGAGTACAATGCATTATGATATTGTTCAGGACATTAAGGATGTTTTGGATGAAAATAATGTTTCGGTCAAGAGTTTTCGCATGCAAAAACGAAGATGGAAAGTAATCCTAGAAGAGATATTAAATAAAACCCATCGAACTCTCGATTCCCACAAGTGAAGATCCCTTTGGGCCAGCTTCTGTGCCTCTCGGAGCGAACCGAGTGGACCTGGACCGTTAAACGGATAGAGAAAGACCCGGACCACAATGTGTGGTTGCCACCAAAAAAAAAAAAAAAAACTCATCGGAAGGAGGAACAAAGATGCAAGGACATATAACTTACCACAGGTTGGAGAAGTGGCTGCTTTGATTGTGGTGATTTAGATCCAAACATGGGGAAACGAGATATATTGGTGGAATCTAAAGTTGGTCATTTTCAAAGAATAACTGAATTACATCCAACATATCTACCACTACAATACCCGTTACTCTTTCCTTATGGTGAAGACGGTTACAGAGAAGACATACAGCAGTTTAGCAATGTGGCTGGTCAGAGTTCGAATTCAAGAAGTAAACTTAGTCCCAGGGGTATTTTTCATTCTGTTTGCAAGATAGGTTCAATGAAGTGCATGTCAACATTGCTTTATTCTAGAAGGTTTTTTCAGCAATATTTGGTAAATGCTTATACCATGATAGAATCAGGTCTGACGCTTGGTTTATATTAGGACTCATCAAAAGTCACTTCAATGTGAATCATATAAATGTTTGACAGATGCATTAACACGTGGTGAAGTAAATCCTACAGCCCAAGGTTACTTTAGAGGGTTCCTCTATATAGGGTTTCTTTATTGACCCTCTTCTTATCGCCTTTTGGCCAAGTTCGTCCCCCAGTATCGACGTTCTAGTCTTCTGATAAGTACTTAATTATACTTATTTCTTATGTTATATCTATGATGATTTTACTTGTATCTCATTTAATTTTATGAATATGGTACTTAATTCATTAACATTTAACTTTATAAATTTCACCAAGACTATGTGGTTTAATGGTACCCGGGTTGGACTTCCATTTGGAAGATTGTGGTTCGAGTCTTAGTGGAGGTGTTATTGGTTCTTTGTGTTTCAGTAGTTGAGAAAGTATATGAATAGATGTTACAATGCAATAGAGCCATTAAAGATTAAATAGTGATGGGGGGAGAACAAAATAAGAAGAAAATTGAAGAAAGAATGGAAATGCCCTAATATCATCATTGGGTGAAGCGTCACTCTATTATGCCATGCATAAGGGCATAATACTCCACTTGCAGCCCCATCTTTCTTCTTAAATATATAGATAAATTTAAAAAGTTGAGTACATACACTACATAGCACGAATGAACTTTCAATTCTTTTATCAATTAAAAGAGAGCAAATCAGCAGAAACATCATAAAAGCGTGATCGGCAGGATTCAAACCTGAGCGGGCAAAACACACATGATTTCTAGTCATGCCTGATAACCACTCCGACACAAATCGTTATGCCATGGAAGAATGGTGAACACGGTCGCAACGGTAACAGTGCACCGTTATCTTCTTCTTCTTTTTTTTTTTCCCTTAATTAACCGCGCGACTTTTCTTCTTCATTTTCACATTTTGCGGTTCCACTTCCTCTTCGCGCAAGCTTCTTCAACATAATCTCATAAAAAGAAAATTCATAATTTCATAACTGTACATTCATAAATTCATGCCTGCACATTCATAATTGCATGGATTTATGAATGTACAGTTATGAAATTATGAATTTTCTTTTTATGAGATTATGAATTTTCTATTATGAGATTATGCATTTACAGTAAATTCATAATCTCATAATAGAAAATTCATAATTTAATAAATGTTTTTCTTTTATGCGATTATGAATTTTCTGTTATGAGATTATGAATTTACAGTACATTCATAATCTCATAACAGAAAAATTCATAATCTGACCAAACGCACGCACCGTTAACACCACATTAGCGAAATTTTTTTTCCGTAAAAATGGCACTGTTTGGATCCGAATGGTTAACACGTTTTCAGGGCATAATTTGCCCTCCGGCACGACCACAAGTACATTAGTCGATCTGGAATTTTATCTATATAATATTTAATAGAGCAAATTACACTTTTGGTCCTATGACTATAGGGGCGTGTTAATTTCAGTTCGTGGCTTTTAAAACTAACAATTTAGTCCTTTAACTATGTTTTTTTAACAGATTTGGTCCTTCCGGCCAAATCACCGGTAGAAATTGACTGGAAAATTTTAAACATTTTAAATTTTTTTATTTATGAGGGTAAAATGGTCAGGTCATCCTCATTTCTTCTTCTTCATTATGGTGTGATCTCATCTTCCTCGCCCGTGGTTCTTGCGACTAGTTGCTAATGATGGCTAGGTCGACTGGCAATCGTCGATCGAAGCGGAGGGCGTTCGGGTATCCGTTTTTGTCGTCGACTCCGGGTTCGGTAGGTGCAGACTGCTTCACGGCGTTGTCTGGGAAGTTCAAGCGGTGGTCAGTCAGGTGCAATCCTCCCTCGGCGGTTCGTGATGCGTTGGGTGTGGCGGCGGCTGGATTTGCTTTTCGGGTTGCTGCTAAGCGGCGGTCGGCGCAAAGGTGGGCTCACCGTGGTAAGTGGGATGTCATGGGCTATTTATATGGTTGTTTCCTTGTTGTGCATTATTTCCTAACTGCATTGAGACCACTTAATTCGTATTTTTGAAAAGTCTGTGGAATAAAAGCAGGCGCAGCAAGGAAGAAGAAGAAATGAGGATGAACTGACCATTTTACCCTCATAAATAAAAAAATTTAAAAGGTTTAAATTTTTCCGGTCAATTTTCACCGGTGATATGGGTGGAAGGACCAAATCTGTTTTAAAAAACATAGTTAAAGGACTAAATTGTTAGTTTTAAAAGTCACGGACTGAAATTACACGCCCCATATAATCATAGGACCAAAAGTGTAATTTGTTCTATTTAATATAACATTAAAAAAGGGACAAGAAACATGCTTTGTAGAAAAATTGTGATCGGCAAGGTTCAAACTTGCGTGGCCAAAACCTACATGATTTCTAATCATGTCTAATAACCACTCCAACACAACCACAACTACGTTAGTTGATCTGGAATTTTATCTATATAATATTTAATATAACATTAAAAAAGGACAAGAAAAATGCTTTGTAGAAAGAAAATTCGTGGTCGGCAGGATTCGAACCTGCGCGGGCAAAGCCCACATGATTTCTAGTCATGCCCGATAACCACTCCGGCACGACCACAACTACGTTGTTTGTTCTGGATTTATTATGTTAATAGCACTCCTTGCAACAATGAGAACCTATGTAAGTTAACTTGTTGGCTTGTTGCTGAGAATTTTATATGACCTATCATTTGTATAAATCCAAACACTATGGCCCTAACATGTAACTATATATTGAATTCAACTTACTTTGTATGAGTAAATGCTATGAATAGTGTATCAAATTAAAGAAAAAGTAGTGAATTCAACCTATCATTAAATAAAAAGCAAACAAACAAAAAAAGAATATCAAATCATTATTTATATTGCAAAAACTTATGTCAAACCGTCAATGTAATACTCATACTGAAAAATGAAATATTAATCAAGAATAAAATATTTGTTACTTATGAAAAATGTAATACTTTACATTTTGATTGAAAGGTATTACATTTTCTTATAAGTACTCCGTTATAAACATCTTATTCCTGATTAGTATTAATTTTTTTAATATAAGCATTACATTTCCTTCCTGATGGAACTCGGTACAAAATTATGCCTTTGATTTGATTCACATAACCAAATAACATTAGAATTTGTACTGACACAAAAATGATTAGTGAAGCAACTAATGCTGACCCAAAATTGCTGCATCCCCAAAATCATCTCAATTAATTGTGTAAATACATTTTTTATGAACATTTTGTTTTGTACACTTCATTTTAGCATGCTAACTGTTTCCAAGGAGACATCAACAAATGTCCCAAAATTTCTATGTCTCCCATCAGCAATATTGCCTCAACTGAAACCCATGCTTCGGAAGTTGATTTGATAAGAAGAGTTTCCAGTTCACAGGCCACGCTCTTCCCCCTACCACGAAATACACAAACCGGGCATTCTCCATTCCCTCGTTCGTGCGATGAGCACGAATTCGACCCCCAAGATCATCACTCTGAAAATAATCAAAAATAATGTCTGTGAAATTGCTCTCAAGAAAGAGTTTTTTTGGCCAAACACATGTTGTGTAATGTGTACATGCCGGTTTCAGGTGATGTTTAGCTAAAAAACTCGCCAGAATGACTAAAGGTGTCATAAACTAATAACCAATGTTGAAAAAATCGCTAGGCGCCCTGTAGGCGCCTGGGGACCGCCTAGGGCGCCTAGAGCGCCTAGGCGGGCGCCTAGCCGCCTAGCCGCGCCTAGGCGCCTAGGAGGCCGGGCGCCTAGGCGCGATTTTTGCAACAGTGCCTAATAACATAAAGAACATACCTGTCCAACATAAAGGCTTATTGTCCGGGCGAAGCATCACATAAACCGTTGAAGTACCAATAGTCGATGGAGGCGGCTGCTCCCTCACCGCAATTACAACACATTTAACGCCAAGTTCAGATGTGTTTTTTCGTCTTGTAGAGTTCACTTAGCTTCTTCTGACAGATAGTAAGTAATGGCGTTTTCTAGTTCCTTGCACAATATTTCGGTTCTATACACTGATTTTCTCGCGGAAGTCATAACTTCTTGTCTCGAACCATTCAAGTGATCAGCCACGCTGATATCGGGTTTAGCAATAAATGTCTCGGGTCTGGGTTCGTGCGTTGGGGAGGGCTGAACTGTTGTCCATAACTGTATAACTCTTCTGCCCTGTATCACGAAAAATTACAACATCTCTCAGACTATTGAGGCGCTTACAATCGTAGCTGTATATCTATGACGCGTAAGCAGGTAGTCCATGCTCGCGACTCCTCGACTATTGTTACTCAACGGTTTATATTCCGCAGCCAATAATCTTCTATGTTGGAATCAGGAAGTCTCCTAGTTCCTTTTATGTGGTAAATCCGTCTGTGCAAAAATCGCGCCTTGAGAGCGCGCACTCGCCTCCTAAGCATATGCTCACGCGCGCTGCCAACCACTTAGCGCTGTCTAGGTGGCGCCCCCTTAGTCGGTCCTTAGGCGCCTACTCCAGGGCTTACACAGGGTCCTGTTTTCGTCTAGTAAAAGTGGTTTTCAAAAACATTTCAGATGTATACTTGTTGCTAAAGCGGAGTGGACACCACTATGCAGTCCATCAATACAATTCGCGAGAGCATTTGTTTTACGGTCTGCAAGAAACAATTCATCCTGAAGACCGCATATATAACCTGCCATTAGCGACAACATGGAGTTGCATGCGCCATATAACTAAATCTTCGTTTTCCCTGTGGCGGAGATGGCACATTTCACATGCCAATTATTTGAGTATTTATCATGGTACGTGAGATCATAATGTTATCTGAGGTCGATTCATCTGAGGCTGCAGATCCTTCGCTTAATCAGGGAACGCATTTCGACAACTGAATCAATCTGATCGAGTCGGATTCAACGCAAACGGGAAGTTGAGATAATTGGCGCCAAAAGCATGGTTTTGTGATAGCTTTGCGTGGTAGGTGGAGATGAGCGTTGAACCTGTTCAACAAAAATGCTAGTGAACGAGAAATCTTCTTAACTAATACTCCAACTGCTCGAAGCAAAGGGTTGCAATTATGAAGCAATAATATCTAGAGTCCTGGATGGGAAGGTCATGTAGTGCAATATTCTATAGTGTTCAGGTAACAATATTCTCTGTGTATGTGGATTTCTCATATATGGACAACTCTTAGGGGAGTTAGCATCCGCTACAGGGAATGACCCGATTCATATATTACTGCGAGTGTGTACATAAACACAGAATAGATGTATTTACACAATTAATTGAGATGATTTTGGGGATTCACGCAGCAATTTGGTCAGGCATAGTTGTTCACTAATCATTTTTTTTCATTACAACCGACCAGTTCTAATGTCATATGTGTCTTGTTATGGGAAAAAAAGGCGATCTCACAAGGGCATATATGGGTCCGTCACCGGCATCCGGATCATACATAGTAAGAAGTAAGGATGGCGACCCATCATGCTTAAGGCAGACCATGCTACAGGCAAACTCGTGAATACTGAAGCGCAGGAACCTAGGAGATCGTTCCTGTATCTAGTAACGCTCACCGAAGTAAATACTTATCAAGGGGAAAAAATGTCAATACATACCTGCACAATCAAGATGTAAAAACACGGCCTAGTGTATTAACACTCTGATGGGATCCATCGAGAGAGTAACAAATATTTATTTGATAATGTGATCATTCATTTTGCGACGTATGAGTATGGATATCCGCGATGGTGATCGCGTCCTGGTGACAGAAAGTAGCACTTTTGCGAGGAGTGACAAGGGAGTGATAAGTAATGTAGTTGATATTCTTTTTTTTTGTACTTTGTTTGGTATGTGTCAACTTTCAAAAGTGATTAAGGTCGATTACGACCTCTTAATGTAGATTTCTGATTATCACGTTTACATTGACAATAGTTACTACTGAGTTACAAGGTGTATAATGAATTCTTGAAACCCCTTATATAGCTTCCATCTTATGTAGGGGGCACATTTATTATAAGTGACTCTTTTGAAATATAACACGAAGCTTATATTGACCTATACACAATAGCAAAAGTGGCTCCAGCAACAGACTCAAACGTTATAGAACCTTCATGTGAACATAGTTCCATTTGTTAATGAAGGTGATTATATTCACTAATAAAACCATAGAAGGAAAAATCAACAGTCGGTATTTGATGGTCAGCCGCGGAGGGGAAGTGACCTATATCGAGGCTCCACAGAAATGATCTAGAAACCATTGTCTGCAATTTGGCACGGCCGCAAGTTAACGAACCTTCTCTGGTGATCGCGAAGCCCACGAAGCTTTTTGCATACAAAGCTTTTCCATTCTCGTTCCCTCATTTGGTTCCCAAGATGTCTAATCATAAATAAAATGCGATTTCATATCATACTAGAGCTGTAAAATTCCAGAGCTAACAGCAACTCAAATGCGTCAGTTCGGTGTGCTGTCTAGTGTCACAGGCAAAGTAGCCTTATTAGACTATAAAGGGGTATATAAAGAACCAGAATGGTAGTGTATTGCCCCACGTCAGTTTGATGAACCATTTGCAACGCCCCGTCCACGATATGGCTCTAACAGTATCACTCCTATGTTTTCTTCGATCCTCTTAGTTTAATATGACATGTATTTAATATTTTAAATAGGAACAAAATTACCATTCCTGGGATTCAAATAATGGATTTTTCACTTAATAGAGAGAGACGTGTAAGTATGCAAGATCCCTTAGGAGTTTTCTTATAATTAACGTGAAGTCTAAAGTCCTTGACTAATTAAGTACTGGAAATTGGGCAAAATATTTATGCCTTTTCAAATGTTTAGTAAGGATCACCAGAAATTTTGGTACCATGGTTCACCCATATCACCGGTTGGAAAATGTGTAAATAATTTACCTTTTTATGATAGCAAACACAGGTCATTTTGCAAAAAATTGTCTCTCCAAATATACGTCTGAGATGTACTATATTCCTTTATCCATGATTTGAATATCTCGGATCAGTCTTGGTCCCACAATGTACAGGGAAATAGTAATTTAACAACTATCTTTCTTCACATAGTCGCCGGGCCGCTTTTTAATCCACAGGACCTTTTTCAAAAATTACGAATTCTTAAGTGGGCCACGGATTGTATAATGGAACAAATTTTAATGCAACAAAAGTCAGAAGGGAAAAAAACCAATATTTAAAATAGCCCATGACCTCCCCATACTTCAAGGCGGGTAAGCCACTACCTTTACTGGGAAAACAGTTCCAACCGGGGAGCATGATTAAGTCACAGCAATCGCGCATACCTACAGAAAGATGTAGAACTGCTAGCCTCGCCCAACATCTCGATTAACGATACATCGTAACGAATCTCTGCTAGATGGGATAAATCCAACAACTGGGTTCGTCCACCACGCACATCCGCTTGTATAGATACAACTGACTAAAGGGATCAGACTACAACCTTTGAAGCATATCATCGTTATGGCACTTGAACCCAGATACCCTCGAGGATCCTGATCGAGAAATAAATCGCATTAGTAGTCAGGGAAAACCATCTTATCCGACCTCGTCCTCCCCTTCACTCGCAATGGAATCAAACAATTAAAATAGCAATCGATAAGGCCCACCTGAAAGTCACGTGTCTATATCTTATAATTTATCGCCTAAAAGAGACACATAATACCATTTCCATGATTCAGTTGTGAACAAAATGTTTGGCATACCAAGAATTTCTTTTTGTATGTGGCAGTCAATGTATTTTTTAAAAAATAAAAATAAAAATTTATAGCATATGTTGTCTTTAGCCAACTCACGAGATGCAGAACCAAGAGCCAATGATTGGCAATCACATCATATTGACAGCGAAGCATAAGAGAGGCAAAGAGAGATTTATGATCTTAGATGTGAACTCGGAAGAAAAGACCGCCATGACTACAAGCCAAATATTTTCCTTAGATCCCCCCATGCAATTTGCACAGTTAGCATAATAAGCCTCTATCCATTCGAATATCCCTGACAAACAGATGGTTATAATTTAATCATTTCAACTCGATAACGAAGAGAACAAAGACATTTATACTTGATGTAAATCCAAAAATTTTATGACTTTATATGCGTCGGGAAAAACCTTAGACACAGGACTTAAATTTTAGTTTAGATAAACCATGCCCAATCCCTGATACCACATTCTCAACGTGGTAACACCCCACCTCATCTCCAACCTTCTTTCCCCTTTCGAAGCATCGACGTAGCAGGTATCAGCAGAAGTTTATATATATTTTGATTGCCTTTCTCCGTGTCCCAGACCCAACAGGAGACAAAAGCGTTTCCTATTAAATAATTCACAATAACAAGAATCCCCTGAGCGGTGCTCTTCGAAGCCTAATATTAATATTCTCCCCGTCTGAAGGCGCACTATGGGCGCCTACCAAAGACTGAGCAACGTATTAGTGCAAACCTATATTCTTCGAAATACCTCACAATACGGGACGAAGATTTGATACTCGCGATACAAATGATAAATTTCCTAAAACACTACATCGACCAAAATCATATTTCATTAAACAAACTAAGATGTTTTCTCTAGAATTAACTGAATGGTTTTGTCTAACTGCAACGATGACTATGCTGAATCTAACTTGGGCTAAAACTTCGGACTTTTGATAAACCATAAACAGGCAATATGAAATGATACAGCGGCATAAAAAATAAATCGGGATAAGCCCGTATTTGGTATAAGAAGTACTAAAGACTTAATAGACGATGTTCAATGCTAGAAATGATATATGAGCCATCTGTTAGGCATGACTCTTTCATCGGCACTATACTAAGCAGATAATGACTTCACTACAATATCATAATAGAAACAAATTCCACTCTATGACCAACGCCCTTCCATGATATGACATCTCATAAACTCTCTCACAAATTATTAATTATATTGGCCCTAAGACATCATAAGGAAAGTAGGAACTATTTGATATTGTTTAGAATTCGCAAAGTTTCAGTACTTCTATTCTAGTAAAGAAATTATAGTCTAGG